>CAMXCT020000204.1:170006-290231 GCA_947184155.2 Cladocopium goreaui | reverse complement strand
TTCTTTTGCTTCAGCCCAAGCTGGTGTCAGATGTGCCGAGATGGTGGTCAAGATCAACCACTATTTAGCCACGATCCGTTTCCGTGAAACTTCTTTGACAAAGCTGGAAAGTCAAGTGGATGATGTGCACCATTTGGCAGAACAGGTGGGACTTGTGGCGGGCAGTTTGCAGGTAGATCTTTTGCTTATGTCTCGGGGGCCAATGCAGCAATCACGATTGGTAGTCGCTGTTGTTGCTTTGCTTCGGATCAGCTCATTGCTCGCAGCAATGTACCTGGGGGGGCAATACTTTGTGCGGTACAGTCCACCTTTCATCCGTTCAAACCTTCCGCAACTGATCCTAGTTGCCCTTGCTCTCAAGCAGACGGCTGAGCAGCCCAATGATGGGAGATTGCCGGATGGTGTTGCCACGTCTGATTCTGGAGGATGGTTGGAGGAGATCCTTTTGCAGCTGTTGCCTTCCATTCTTTTCTCTTTGCCATACCTGGCCTTGGCAATTGTTCTTCTGAGCGACTTACGCCGGTGTCGGTCAGCCAATGTCAAGTTGAGACCGCTGAAACCAACCCAGCTGCTCTATGAGGAGTATTTTGGAATTGAAGGCAAGCTCTATGGCTTTAAAGTTGCAGTGCTGCAGTTCTTCACAGTGATGCTGCAGACCTTTGGAAAACTCCAAATCATGGGTGCCCTTGTATCCTTTGCATTCCAATCAGCTCCAAACCATTCCGATGCATTCAAATTGTGTTTTTGGGGCTTTTGTGGTTTCCTCTGTTTGAACATCATCTATCCAACCTTTTGTTGGTTTTACCCCACTGTGTGAAGTGGGTGCGCCGTGGCGCTGCGATGATGGATGCGGTTCTTGATATTGCTTACACCAGCACATACCTCATCATCACCTTGCTGGCCATCCACGAAATACAGCTGGGCCAAACCATTTCAGGAAATTTTGGGGATGAGGCTTCGGTGAACTTCCAAGCAGAGTTGGACCCGGCATTTGCGTTCCCAGCCGACTTTTTTGGTTTCTTTGCTGTCTACTATTCACTTGCACATGTTTGCACTGTATGCCGTGCCTTGGAGCGCACGGATCGATTGACTTACTGGAAGAAACTGCAAAGCTTACCGAACTCTACTTCCCAGTCACTGCTGAGCCCATCGAGATTTTCTTGCTCAAAGAGATACCGGATTTGTTGCAAAGCCTTGCATTTTTGCTGCATTGGTGTCGTTTTATGCTGTCTCGGCCATTTTCAATCCATCGTGGTTTCATGGTATCTCGAAGCCCAGCCTTTTTGCATCATGCACCACTTCAGTTGTGAGTCCAGGATTCCGAGGTTCCCCGCGATTGGTTCCATTTCAGATGGCATAGTTCCAGGACCGGCGAGAAGGAAAACATTGGATCTATCATGATGTCATGATATGTCATGATATAATATACCTGTGATATACCTATGATGTACCTGTGATATACCTATAATATACCCATAATATACCTCTGATATACCTATGTCCAATGTCAATCCTGAGATTGGGTTTCTGTTTCATGGCGTGAGTTTGTGTGCCGGAATGGCCACCCCTTTCATACCATTGGGCTTTGATGGATGAACTCGAGTACTTTGTTTCTCCTGGAAACCGCTGCTAAGGTATTCGCCCTGTTTGCTGGTCACGATCATTGCTCTATTGCTTTCAACGCACTTCTACCCGATTGACACGACTGATTTCGGATGCTTTCCGTGTCGCTGTCAGGAAAAGGACGATGGTGCAAAGCACCTCGCGAACTGCCACCTTGTAGGCGTTCTTCGCCTCGAAGATGTGAGTTTGAACAAGCAAAGCATCACAAGTGTTGCAGAGGATGCCTTCACCTCTTCACGGGGCTTGCAACGGTTATCACTCTCTGGGAATCGGTTGTCTGTTTTGCCCGAAAAGGTGTTTGCTCCTTTGGAGAGCCTGCAACTCTTGGACCTGGGCCGCTTGGGTTTGCAAAAGGTGGAGTCAGACACGTTTGCCGGCTTGTCAAACTTGAGAATCTTGTCCCTCAGCCAAAATCGTTTGGCCGTGTTGCCAAAAAACTTGCTGCGCCCCATGCCAGCGCTGGAGCAATTATTACTGGGGGGTAAATCTGATGAGAAGGGCACACGGATCGTTGATGGAAACGAGCTGAGTGTGCTGTCTCAAGAGCTTTTGCAACACACCCCGCGGCTACAAGTTCTCGATCTGAGCGAAAACAGGTTGAGCTCACTGCCAAATGGCATCTTTGATAAGACTCCTTTGTTGCGGACCCTCGACCTTTCTTTCAATAAGCTGGCTGATTGGCCAGGCAAAATCTTTTCCGGGCTCGGCAAGTTGCAGAAGCTTGACCTGCGAAACAACAAACTCAGCGAGTTGCCTGCTGAAGTCTGGGCCAATCTGTTTTCAGGGCTCAGCAACTTGCAGATTCTCGACCTGAGGACCAACAAACTTAGTGAGTTGCCTGCTGAAGTCTTCTCAGGGCTCAGCAGCTTGCAGGAGCTTGTCTTGGCTTACAACAAGCTCCGTGCGTTGCCTGCTGAAGTGTTTGCAGGGCTCAGCAAATTGCAGAAGCTGTACTTGAGCGAAAACGATCTCAGCGAGTTGCCTGCTAACGTCTTTTCAGGGCTCAGCAAATTGCAGAAGCTGTACTTGAGCGAAAACGATCTCAGCGAGTTGCCTGCTAACGTCTTTTCAGGGCTCAGCAAGTTGCAGAAGCTGGACCTGAGAAATAACAAGCTCAGTGAGTTGCCTGCTGAAGTCTTTTCTGCGCTTGGCAACCTGCAACGGCTTTCTCTCTTTGGGAACAAGCTGAATGAATTGCCTCCTGAAGCCTTTGCCAACCTGTTTGCAGAGCTCAGTAACCTGCAGGTGCTCGACTTGGGACACAACCATCTCAGTGTGTTGCCTTCTCACGGCTTTGCAGGGCTCAGAAACCTGCAGGTGCTCAACTTGGGCAAGTGCAAGGTGCTCACCTCGGACGAGGACAAAGCCTCCTTGATTGACTCCTTCTATGTGGGTCGTTTTCTATATTGTTTGATTTACCTATTTAACACATTGGAGTCTCGGACAAACCAGATCAGCAAGTTGCCCGCTGAGTTCTTTTCCGGGCATGGCAACCTGCAGAAGGTTTACCTTGATTCAAACAAACTGGCCCAATTGCCTGCGAACATCTTTTCAAGCCTCAGCAGCTTGCAGATTCTCGACCTGCGTAGTAACGATCTCACTCACTTGCATGCTGAAGTCTTTGCAGGGCTCAGCAAGTTGCAGAAGCTCGACCTGGATGAAAACAAACTCAGTGAGCTGCCTGCTGAAGTCTTTTCAGGACTCAGCAACTTGCAGGAGCTTTACTTGTATCAAAACGAGCTCAGTGAGCTGCCTGCTGAAGCCTTTGCAGGGCTCAGCAACTTGCAGAAGCTCAACCTGAGGTCCAACAAACTCATCGAGTTGCCTGCTAACGTCTTTGCAGGGCTCAGCAAGTTGCAGAAGCTCGACCTGTGATACAACAAACTCAGCGAGTTGCCTGCTGAAGTTTGGGATGATGTTTTTTCAGGTCTCGACAACTTGCAGAAGTTGTACTTGAACGGAAACGATCTCAGCGAGTTGCCCGCAATTTGTTCAAGTATCGTCTGCTGATGAATCCCTGAGATATCCGGCTTAGATCGGCTTAGAGGATGTCCTTTCTGTTCGAAAATGGGTCGAGCTGCGGGGATCAGGTTCTAGTCGCACTCTTTCCACCAGGCTGCACGGGTTTCTGTTGACGACTCTGAGGTCCCGGAGCCGGTGTCCAAGCACCAAGGCCGAAACCGGGAGCACTTGAAGTATGTTCAAAATCAGCAAAGGAATCAGGGTTTTATGATAGTTTTATGGTTTTATCATGTTTTATCCAGGTTTCTGTCCTTGCCTGGTGATTTTTTGGAGTTTGGACTCGATTGCTGTGGGATGAGATGGGATGTCTTGCTGTTTTTTTGGCTGGCAACTACCGGAAAACTCCTTTTCATTCTTTGTAAGGTTCAACATACGCCCCTCCGGCAAGACAATCATTGGGTCTGTCGGGAGCGGAACAGAAATTGTTTGTTTTGAACCTGAAAGGAAGCTGCTGAGAGAGGTATAACAAAGTTTCCATCTGGCCAAACACAAGTCCCGACTCAACACCTTCCAGGCTATTTCGTTTTTTTTAAGATGAAGGCGTGCCCTGTCACTGACTGATTCTCGGAATTTCTGTTCCCTTGACCGAAACGTGTCTTTCTGCTGTTCGTGTCCAGCGGTGTTTCGAGTTCTCAGTGGCAATACACACCTGGTGCTCAGGCCACGACAGTCAGCGACCAGGCGCCGGAAAAGACTTTGGGCGCTGGGCGTCGCAATTTTCTGATGATTTTTTCGCGGTTCACACAGTGAAACAACACCACTTGAACCAAGAACATCAGAACTAAAATGAAATACGACCAATTGTTCGTGGCTTGGTGGGCGCACTTGCATTTTTGGCATTGTAGTGGCGGTCACAATATCATCATGCGGTTTTATAAAGACCATGGGCCGCCCACTGCGACATGGCATATGATCCACATCTTCGGCCATCAACAGGAACAATTAATTGTGAAAATCAGATCTTTTCCTTTGGATCGTTTAGTAGAGAAGGACCGTATATGAGTGAGTCTGGGTGGGCCTGTAGCTTTGCACTATAAAAGCCCTACAGGTGATCATAGCACGGAATGCGAATGGGGTTCCGATATTTTGATCATTGGCTGGGCACCCAAGAACCAATGCTCGGGGATACTGCCTTCGATATCAATTGATATCATATCTTCATTGATATTTATAAATCAATGATAAATATAAATAAAGTTCAATAAACATATTGTCTGGTTGAACTCACCCTGATTCTGTGCAGTCCTTCTTGGAATCGCCCTGGGTTGCGCAGTTTGTGGGCACCTGGCTACCTGGTTTTTCTCGGCAGGTCACGTCACCTATTCGGGTTCTCCACGTGGCGGACGATGCCAGGCCTGAGAGACGATGCGCGAGAGTCGTAATGAGGACATGACCAGGGGTTGAGCTGACACGAGTTGACATGAGTTGATTTTCATGATGAAAACAGTGAGATTGTTATGGATTGTGGCTTTTCAGTGTCAGCAAATGTTGGAAACATCTAGAAAATTCAGTGATCTTTCCATACCATTTTACCCTACGGTATACAGTATGCTCGAGAGAGTGTGGAAAGGCCAGCTGTACGAAGCGAGACACAACGCTTTGCACTTTCCGTTGAATATATCCAAGTCGTAGGGATCTCTCAAATTTGTCAAAAACATGCCGGAGATTTCAGCTCCACGTCCTCAGCTCCACGTCCAAGTTGGACAGCGAGGCAGGGAGTGGAGCTGGAGCCGATAGAAATACCGGTGTCAAGGGAGAAGTTTCCGCGGAGCTTTCGGATTTCCGTTGTGTTTTTTTAACAAATTTGAGGCCTTTCAAATATGTTGAATAACAAGTGATTGGAATCTGTTTTGTCTCAGAAAAGTGATAGAAGTTGGGTCCAGTGGGTGTACCTAGTGCCTGAAATGTTGATCCTAGCAGGTGGCACGTCCAATCAACATGTACCCGGTAGGTATAGTTCAATTTGGTGATCGGAAATCCTTCTTTTACAGTTGATGTCCCTGTACTGAAAATTGGGTTTTCATTGCCAGGTTTGATTGGAGGGCAAAGAAGTTCAAAGTTCATCAAAGTTCACTGTTTACCTTTCCTCAGTTCGGTTTGAGTCGTGACACCACTTATCCGTTGCCCCCACTTGGCGTTGCAACCTTGTCCGGTACCACCCGGCAGCATGGACATTCGGTGCATCTTGCCACCATGATGCATGCCATCTGAGGACGCCACCTCGTTGTCGCACTATGTTGGAACAGAGTTGTTAGAAGGATCCTTTAGGATCCTTCAGGGTTCGGCAAAACAAAGTTGATCCACGATATGCATTAGGCTTGATTAGGCTTGATTAGGCTTGATTAGGCTTGACAGCTGCAGGACTTCCTTGCAGAGGTCCTGGAAGAGCTCGGAAACCAAGCGTTGAAGAGACGTGTGGGTCATGTTTACTGTGTTGGTTCTTGTGGAGGTGTTGCAGATTCTGTGTCTCCGCTCTCAAGACGGACCTGTATCACAGCATTCGGTGACATTCACCTCGAGATGAAACGGCCAGCCAAGCACATTGAGAACAGAGCAGCCAAATCTCATGTTGCGTAAGAGAAAGTGAGAAAGTATGAGAAAGTATTTGATAAACCATGGACAAATCTGTGTATTGTTACAGACTGCACTGAATTCGTGCCGCTGGACAGCGCAAAGGACTCGCTGCCTCATGTCGGTTTCTGTGGATATTCCTGGACATGGTGACTTTGATATCAAACTGACTGCTTCGAGCACCGCTGCTGACATTATTTCACTGCTACGTGAGCGTTTGCCAGACAGTCCATGGCATGGGAACAAGGTGCTTTCAAGTGGGGTCTGCCAGCTGCAGTGCGATGACATTGTGGAGGCAACCCACCGCAGCACTTTAGTCTTGACAAACTACTCAGAGATCACCAACCAGGAGACAAATGTGGATCCGTGTTCCTTTTTTTGGCAAAAAGGCGATATAACCAATAGGATCAAATAGAATAAAGAGAAAGTGTATTTAGAAGTCAATCTGTTGAATTTCAGAGATTGCAGGCCCATTATTCCACCTTTGAAGGTACTTCATAATGCTTCAATTGAATTCCATTCCAATTTCATTTGCTGCATTTGTTGGTGCGCCCCACACACGTCGGAGGAGGCTTTCTGCATCAAAGATACTGCAGAGCGAGGGATCACGCGTGAGCAATTGGCAAAGATCGTTGTTTTCATCTCCAAGATGGCTGACAGATGGTGCGAGACTTTCGGAGAACAGCGTGGGACAAGGCTGCAGTTTGAGACCTTCAACTTGTATCATGCGAATCATTGGATCATCAAACCAGCCACCGAAGCCTGGATCTGTTGATGATGTGACAAAACATTTTCCAATTTGAAGAATCTACCGTTTTTCTTTTTTTAATTGGCCCCATTATGCAGAATCCCAGGACGGCTATGCGAAAAAGGGCTGCAGCATGGTAGAGCTCATGGCGATTCAAGTGCAGAGACCTCATTGGTTTGTGTCACATGCTTGGATCGAGCCTTGGATAGGCAAACTCTCAAGGTTGCTTGAGACCGTGCTATTGCATTTTGTCTGTCAGCAACAAGTTACTTTTCCGCTAATAATTCACATTCCACTAGAAGCCTTGGTTGAGTTTTGGACTTGTTCATTTCGGACCCTCAATAGGATGCTGTATCAAAAAGAAATGAACCTCCAGCGTAATGATAGATGAAAGTCAATCTATTGCTTTGAAGCACGTCCAATTTTGTGTTGGACAGATCTGTGAGGAGCCTGTTTGTAAGTTTCTGGCCTGCTTGGAGCAGCATGCTCTGGTGCGAGAACTCTCAAGCAGTACATTCTATTGGGTCTGTGCATATGCCAATAACCAGCACTGCGTGGAAGAGGATATCAAAAGCAACCCACGCAGCACTTCATTCTACAGAGCTATGCAGATGTCTGAGGGAGTTCTTTTGGTGCTGGATTCAGCTGGAACGCCTTTCGAAAGGATTTGGTGCTGCTTCGAGGAAGCCATGGCCGCAGCCTTAGAAATTCCTAGAAGTGCGAGAAAGCATCATAGAACGAGAAAAATGTGACATGAACGTGAGTTTTTTTCGTGAGTTCTGCCTGAAGGGACACGTTTTGATTTGTCCAGCTAGCAGCTAGCTTGTTTCAGTGCAAAATGCGAAACACAACCAAACAGCATAATCGCTTGGTTGATTTGCATACATGTGAATGGGGGATAACGAGCAGGAGCAACACCAGGTCATGTTCGTAAAGGCAGGCAATGCTTCAGTAGATAGTGGATCGAAGGAGACACTGGTGTAAACAATTCCGGAATTTTCACCCTAAAAGCGACCAAGGCGATCGAACATCGAGAGGGCAACTGGTCCAGACGACGTTTGCTGCTTGATGTGGGAGCCACTGATGCATATGACAAAGCTACTCGACACAGAAGTGGTGTCCTTGTGTGGACATTTCCTTTGCGTGGTCTGCTCGAAAGGTTGAGACCATGGCCTTTACCGTAACCCCCATTTCTGTACCATGGTGAACCGTTTCACATCACCTTACTGTAAGCCTGCCTTTCCATATATCGTTACAAAGAGGTGATAAGTGATAAGTGATGTTTTGCCCCTTCCAAACTTGTTGATCTCTGAGGCTCACGTGCTTACTGATGGACTTGCTGGAGCAGAAAGTCGAATGATTGGCATCATCGGCTTGCACCACAAAGCAGCTCGTGAGCGTCACTTTCCCCTGGACCTTTTGGAAAAGGGCTTGAAGGTAAAGATTGAAGAAACTTGGTGCGGGATTGCAAGAAACCTCTACTGTTTTGATGTTGTTTGGAGAACCATTTTATCCATTTGGACGATCGATTGAATGGACAAGGTCCATGGTCCATTGTTCATATTGTTCCATTTGCATTGTATGAATGTCACCTCGCAAAAATGGCTCATTCTAATTCTAAGTTCTCTCTTTTTCCAGAAGGTGAGCGAGCCATATAATCATGAGTTTGAATGTTGGACAGCTCAAGGAAGCTCATGCAACGCAGAACATCGACAAAGTTCGTATACTGAACAGCATAGCTCTTTCTCGTCTTGGAACTTGTGACTTTGAGCTTTTGCAGTCGTACCCCGCTGGGGATCCGAATTTCCAGCGAGTAGACGAAGCTCTTGCTTCGCACTTCGCCTTATCCAGCTGGTACGGATTTGTCCTTCAAGGAAGATGCACTGAACTCCTGGCCAGAGCTGTAAAGGCAGATGTTGGTAGAAAGATAGTGCAGCTTTCACTGACTGGGTGCCGGAATTTCTCTGACCATGAGCTTGACGTGCTGATCGAAAGCCTTCCTGCAGAGTTGCGTGTTTTGCGATTGGATCTGGGATTCTCGGGTCTTGAGACTCTGGATATGTTTACATCGACGGTGCAGTGTTTGAAGTCTTTGGTCCAGTTGAAGTTGCGCTTCACGGGTTCCTCGCACTTCAGGACTGCGGCAGGGCTTGGAGTTGCCCTGAGGGAGATGGAGAACCTCATGTACCTCGAGCTATGGTGCGCTGAGTTGTGAATTTCCAGTCACATTTTTCTTCATCTTGAACCAGCAAAAAATATGATTTTCAGCTTATTGTTTGCTGCGCTTTCTTTTTGATTCCATGGACATGATATTGTTGTTTTGTTTTTTTCTCAGCTGCCACGGTCCAGTGGCTGCAGGTTCATGAACTTGCCATGTTTGGAAGAATTCGGATGCTTCAGTTCAGCTTTGCAGTCGTTGCGAAACTTGGAGAATATAGTTATTGATCTCAGTGGATGTGGCCAGGTGTCGATTGATGCGAGGATGGAACTCCACCAATCCATCAAGTCACTGAAATGGTTGCGAGGCGGCTTGGACACGTGGGTGAATATTGAAGGTTTGCCAAAGCGAGAATGGTTCCCTGGATTTGCTCATGTTGATTTTGGCGGTGTTGTCAAAGGGCGTTGCGCCCGGAGCTTCCGTTTCATCTGGCAACGCATGCGACAACTCAGCGCCCGCCAGCTGCCACACGTCAGCTCAGTGTACTTTGAACCAACCAGGTTTGGCAGGTCCAGCGCCACAAGCAGTGATGAATCAGCAGGAGAAGATGCAGAGACAGAGACTCACAGCACTCAACAGGAGATGTTTGATGAAAACAAACCGTTCCCATGCAGCCATCCTTCATGTCATTCTTTTCATTCTTCTGAGAGCGGTTATTGCGAAAGGCACCACTGGGTGGGCCTTGGCAAAAGGATTTGCGTTGCGGTAAATGGTTGGCGCCATAATGTGGAGCTTAGTGTGCTGGTTCTTGCACAAGCAGTGGCAGAGGTAGAGAGCCGATTTCTGTTGGTTCTGCTGGTTCTCAGCCTGTTGCCTGTGGCAAGTTATGCCTTTTCTCAGTCAACAGGAGTGTCTGGCACGTTGATTTTTCTGATTGTTATCTCAATTGCAATTGTCAGCATTGTTTACACCACAGCTCGGCTCAACAGAATGCAAACACTGTCAAGGAAGCTTGAAGTTGAATCGGAAGCTTTGTATGCAAAGAATTTGCAGAATGACATGTCCAGGCTTTTTGGTGATTGGGGCAGAGACGATATTGCCCAGCCTCAAGTCACAAGCTTGACGGAACACTTCGTCGAAGCCAGAAAGCATGTTGATGACTTCGACAAGAATCTGTGCCTTCCACTGCGAGAGTTCTTGGAGGAGCAGCCTGGTTCCATATCTCGGCAAGCTTTGCGGCCCGTACTGATGACACTGCCGATGGCACAAGAGGCTGTCGTGCGAGAAGGTGGATGGGACAAAATCTTAGATCTCTTGTATTGCGATGTAATCTTCGATGATTGGGAAAGAATGCTCAGTGCGTGGTGCTTTCTCAAAACCAGAGCAGAGCATGATGAGTTGCGAGAAATAGAGATTGTGCGTACTCGCGATTCTTTTGCTTCAGTCCAAGCTGGTGTCAGATGTGCCGAGATGGTGGTCAAGATCAACCACTATTTAGCCACGATCCGTTTCCGTGAAGCCTCCTTGACAAAGCTGGAAAATCAAGTGGATGATGTGCACCACTTGGCAGAACAGGTGGGACTTCTGGCAGGCAGTTTGCAGGTAGATCCTTTGCTTATGTCTGGGCGACCAGCGCAGCAATCACGATTAGTAGTCGTTGTTGTTGCTTTGCTTCGGATCAGCTCATTACTTGCAGCAGTGTACTTTGGGGGGCAATACTTTGTGCGGTATAGTTCACCTTTCATCCGTTCCAAGCTTCCACAATTGATCCGAGATGCATTTGCTCTCAAGCAAACAGTTGAGCCCAGTGATGGGAGTTTGTCGGAGGTTACCACTTCTGATTCTGGATGGTTGGAGGAGAGCCTTTCGCAGCTGTTGCCCTCCATTGTTTTCTCTTTGCCATACCTGGCCTTGATCATCGTCCTCCTGAGCGACTTGCGCCAGTGTCGGTCAGCCAATATCAAGTTGAGACCGCTGAAACCCACCCAGCTGCTCTATGAGGAATATTTTGGCATTGAAGGCAAGCTCTACGGCTTCAAAGTTGCAATGCTGCAGTTATTCACAGTGATGCTACAGGCCTTTGGAAAGCTCCAAATCATGGGTGGCCTTGTGTCCTTCGCATTCCATTCAGCTCCGAAGCATTCAGATGCGTTTGAAGGATGTTTTTGGGCTTTTGTGGGTTTCCTATGTCTGAACAGCATCTATCCAACCATTTTGTTGGGTTTACCCACTGTGAAGTGGGTGCGCCGTGGCGCTGCAATGATGGATGCGGTTCTCGATATTGCCTACACCAGCACGTACCTCATCATCACCTTGCTGGCCATCTATGAGCTACAGCTGGGCCAAGCCATTTCAGGAAATTTTGGGGATGAGGCTTCGGTGAACTTCCAAGCAGAATTGGACCCGGCATTTGCATTCCCAGCCCATTTTTTTTGTTTCTTTGCTGTTTATTATTCACTTGCACATGTTTGCACTGTTTGCCGTGCCTTAGAGCGAAGCGATCGATCGACATACCGGAAGAAGTTGCAAAGCTTACCGAGCTCTGCTTCCTGGTCACTGAGCTCATCGAGATTTTCTTGCTCAAAGAGATATCGGATTTGTTGCAAAGCCTTGCATTTTTGCTGCATTGGTTTCGATTTATGTTGTGTCAACATTTCCAAACCATGGTGGTTATGTAACCTGTTGTCATTGTATTTACATGTCGAGTAAACATGTTGGTGCAGAGAAGGCCTGTTATTTTTCCAGCTTTGTCTTTTTGCTGAACATGCTGAACATTTGTTTTGGGACTGAAAGCATGCGCCACTTATGACGTTCTTGTCCCCAAACAGGGTTCCAAAGGTTTCCTGCAGGTGCAGGTGCCAGGGTTCGCAGTTTTGGTTGCAACTATACACAAGGTTCAAGGTTGCAAAGTACCAGCGTTCCAAGGTTCCAGAATTCTAAGGTTTCAGAAGTGGCCCGGCTGCTAGCGGTTTCACATTTTTGTCCACACTGTATTTTTTGCAAAATCTTGGGTTTGGGTGGTGTTCCCTCCACAGGCAGTCCCTCATTAAAACTTTGGATTCCTTTCACATCTTCAATGCCCAAACCTTTGAGAATCCTTGAGACCTGGTTTCTGTTTTGTTATGAGTTTTTCCCATGCTGTAGTGGCCAGCCTTTTCGTCGCATCGGGCTGTGACGGATTTCTTTGCTTGACTTCTTGGCAGCCGCTGCAAAGGTATTCGCCCTGCTTGCTGGTCACGATAGGTTCCAAGGTTTCAGAAGTTTATCCAGCTGTTGGTTTGTCCAAAAGTGCAAATCAGGAATTTATCCAAGCATCCGGGATGCACAGTCCCAGACCATTGAAACCTAACAAGCACTGCCGGAATTGAAATTTTGTGGTTGATTCCAAACGACTACTTTGGACATCTGTACCCAACCACCTGAGATTTGGGTTTTGTCATGAAATTAGTTTGAGCCATGCTGTCGTGACCCCAGTGGGCCGTGATGGATTTGTTCTATTTGATTGCTTGTTTTTACAACTGCCACTTAGGTATTCGCCCTGTTTGCTGGTCATGATCCTTGCTCTGCTGCATTCGACGCACTTCTACCCGATTGACACGACTGATTTCGGATGCTTTCCGTGCCGCTGTCACCAAAAGGATCATGGTGCAAAGCACCTTGCGAGCTGCAGCCTTGTAGGCGTTCTTCGCCTCAAAGATGTGAGTTTGAGTGAGCAGGACATCACAAGTGTTGCAGAGGATGCCTTCACCTCTTGCCAGGGCTTGCAACGGTTGTCGCTCTCTGGGAATCGGTTGTCTGTTTTGCCTCAAAATGTGTTTGCCCCGTTGGAGAGCCTGCAACTCTTGGATTTGGGCCGCTTGGGTTTGCAACAGGTGGAGTCAGACGCGTTTGCCGGCTTGTCAAGCCTGAAAATCTTGTCGCTGAGCCAAAATCGTTTGAACGCATTGCCAAGAGACTTGCTGCGCCCCATGCCAGCCCTGGAGCAATTGTTGCTGGGGGGTAAATCTGATGAGGAGGGCAAACTGATCGTTGATGGAAACGAGCTGAGCGTGCTGTCTCAAGAGCTTTTGCAGCACAGCCCGCGGCTACAAGTTCTCGATCTGAGCGAAAACAAGTTGACCTCGCTGCCACACAACGTCCTTGATAGAATTCCTTTGTTGGAGACCCTCGACCTTCGTTCAAACAAGCTGACTGAATTGCCAGGCGAAATCTTTTCAGGGCTCAACAAACTCCAGAAGCTGGACCTGAGTTGGAACACTCTCAGTGAGTTGCCTGCCCAAGTTTTTGCAGGACTCATCAACTTGCAGGAGCTGGACCTGAGACAGAACAAGCTCAGCAAGTTGCCTGCTGAAGTCTTTTCAGGACTCAGCAACTTGACCTGGCTGCAGCTGGAGTGGAACAAGCTCAACGAGTTGCCTGCTGAAGTCTTTTCAGGGCTCAGCAGCTTGCAGAAGCTCAACCTAAGTTTCAACTCGCTCACTCGGTTGCATGCTGAAGTCTTCTCAGGGCTCAGCAAGTTGCAGAAGCTTGACCTGTGGTCGAACTTGCTCAGTGAGTTGCCTGCTGAAGTCTTCTCAGGACTCAGCAGCTTGCAGAAGCTCAACCTGGGGTACAACTACAACATCTACAACTCGCTCACTCAGTTGCATGCTGAAGTCTTCTCAGGGCTCAGCAAGTTGCAGGAGCTTGACCTGAGACACAACTCGCTCAGTGAGTTGCCTGCTGAAGTCTTTGCAGGACTCAGCAACTTGCAGGAGCTTTCCTTGTATGGAAACAAGCTCAGTGAGTTGCCTGCTGAAGTCTTCTCAGGTCTCAGCAGCTTGCAGAAGCTCAACCTGGGGTACAACTCGCTCACTCGGTTGCATGCTGAAGTCTTCTCAGGGCTCAGCAAGTTGCAGAAGCTTGACCTGTGGTCGAACTTGCTCAGTGAGTTGCCTGCTGAAGTCTTTTCTGCGCTTGGCAACCTGCAACGGCTTTATCTCTTTGACAACAAGCTGAATGAATTGCCTCCCGACGCCTTTGCCAACCTGTTTGCAGAGCTCAGTAACCTGCGGGTGCTCGACTTGGGACGCAACAATCTCAGTGTGTTGCCTTCTCACGGCTTTGCAGGGCTCAGAAACCTGCAGGTGCTCAACTTGGGCGAGTGCAAGGAGGTGCTCGTGAGTCGTTTTATATGTTCGCTTTACGAATTCGATCTTGCGGCAGTTTTAAATAACACATTGCCAATGTTCAGCAAGTTAAACCAGATCAGCAAGTTAAACCAGATCAGCAAGTTGCCCGCTGAGTTCTTTTCTGGGCTTGGCAACCTGCAGAAGGTTTACCTTGATTCAAACAAACTGGCCCAATTGCCTGCGAACATCTTTTCAAGCCTCAGCAGCTTGCAGATTCTCGACCTGAGTAGTAACGATCTCACTCACTTGCGTGCTGAAGCCTTCGCAGGGCTCAGCAACTTGCAGAAGCTCGACCTGCGATCCAACAAACTCAGCGAGTTGCCTGCTGAAGTTTGGGATGATATTTTTTCAGGACTCGACAACTTGCAGAAGTTGTACTTGAACGGAAACGATCTCAGCGAGTGGCCCGCAATTTGTTCAAGTATCGTCTGCTGATGAATCCCTGAGATATCCGGCTTAGATCGGCTTAGCGGATGTCCTTTCTGTTCGAAAATGGGTCGAGCTGCGGGGATCAGGTTCTAGTCGTGCTCTTTCCACCAGGCTGCATGGGTTTCTGGTGACCACTCTGAGGTCCCGGAGCCGGTCTGCAAGCACCAAGGCCGAGGCCGGGAGCACTTGAAGTATGTTCAAAGTCATCAAAGGCATCAGGCTTTATGGTTTTATCATGTTTTATCATGATTGCTGTGGGATGAGATGGGATGTCTCGCTGTTTTATTTGGGCTGGCAACTACCTGAAAACTCCTTTGGACTCTTTGTAAGGTTCAATCTATAGCCCTCCGGCAAGAAAACCATGAGGTCTGTCGGGAGCGGAACAGAAATTGTTTGTTTTGAACCTGAAAGGAAGCTGCTGAGAGAGGTGTAACAAAGTTTCCATCTGGCCACAAAACAAGTCCCGACTCAACACCTTCCAGGCTATTTCAGGTTTTTTCTAAAGATGAAAGGCGTGCCCTGTCACTGACTGATTCTAGTTCTCCGTGGCAAGACACGGTGCTCAGGCCACGACAGTCAGCGACCAGGCGCCGGAAAAGACTTTGGGCGCTGGGCGTCGCAATTTTCTGATGATTTTTTCGCGGTTCACACATTGAAACAACACCACTTGAATCCAGAACATCAGAACTGAAATGAAATACGACCAAGTGTTCGTGGCTTGGTGGGCGCACTTGCAGCACGGTGGCATAGTGGCCGTCACAATATCATCATCATGCGGTTTTATAAAGACCATGGGCCGCCCAGTGCTACATGACATATGATCCACATCTTCGGCAACCAACCGGAAAAATTGTGAAAATCGAATCTTTTCCTTTGGATCGTTTAGTAGAGAAGGGCCGTATATTAGCCGTGAGTTTGGGTGGGCCTATAGCTTTGCACTATAAAAGCCCCCCAGGTGATCATAGCACGGAATGCGAATACTTGGGGTTCCGATATTTTGATCATTGGCTGCGCACCCAAGAATCAATGCTCGGGGATACTGCCTTCCATATCAATTGATATCATATCAATCATTGATATTCATAAATCAATGATAAATATAAATAAAATTTAATAAACATCATATTGTCTGGTTGAACTCACCCTGATTATGTGCAGTCCTTCTTGGAATCGCCCTGGGTTGCGCAGTTTGTGGGCGCCTGGGTACCTGGTTTTTCTCTGCAGGTCACGTCACCTAGCTGCGGGTTCTCCACGTGGGGAGACGATGCCAGGCCTGAGAGACGATGCGCGAGAGTCGTAATGAGGACATGACCAGGGGGTGAGCTGACACGAGTTGACAGAGTTGAATTTTATATCATCATGGATCATCGTGAATCGTCATGAATCATCATGAATCATGAAAACAGTGAGATTGTTATGGATTGTGGCTTTTCAGTGGCAGCATATGTTGGAAACATCTTAGAAGATTCAGTGATCTTTCCATACCATTTTACCCTGCGGTATACAGTATGCTCGAGTGAGTGTGGAAAGGCCAGCTGTACGAAGCGAGACAAAACGCTTTGCACTTTCCGTTGAATAGATATTTTCCAAGTTGTAGGGACCTCTCAATTTGTCAAAACATGCCGGAAATTTCAGCTCCACGTCCTCTGATGGATTTCACGTCTTTTTTTTCCTGGATGAAAAACACATCCCAAGTGGGTTCGGAAACGAGGCGAACCGCGGAGCTGCCACGTTGGACAGCGAGGCAGGGAGTGGAGCTGGAGCCGATCGATTCATATCTGGCGTCAAGGGAGACGTTGAACGCGGAGGGTTCGGATTTCCGTTGTGTTTTTTTAACAAATTTGAGGCTTTTGAAATATGTTGAGCAAACGTAATTGGAATCTGTTTTGTCTCAGAAAAGTGATAGAAGTTGGGTCCAGTGGGTGCCTGAAATGTTGATCCTAGCAGGTGGCACTTCCAACATGTACCCGGTAGGTCCAATTTGGTGATCGGAGATCCTGCTTGTACAGTTGATGTTCCTGTACTGAAAATTGGGTTTTCATTGCCAGGTTTGATTGGAGGGCAAAGAAGTTCAAAGTTCATCAAAGTTTACCTTTTCACAGTTTGGTTTGAGTCGTGACACCACTTGTCCGTTGCCCCCACTTGGCCTTGCAACCTTGTTTGGTACCACCCGGCAGCATGGACAGTCGGTGCATCTTGCCACCATGATGAATGCCATCTGAGGACGCCACCTCGTTGTTGCACTATGTTGGAACAGAGTTGTTAGAGTTCCAGGGCAAACGAGGTTGATCCACGATATGCATTAGGTCATTAGGCTTGATTTGGCTTGACAGCTGCAGGACTTCCCTGCAGAGGTCCTGGAAGAGCTCGGAAACCAAGCGTTGAAGAGACGTGTGGGTCATGTTTACTGTGTTGGTTCTTTTGGTTCTTTTGGAGGTGTTGCAGATTGTCTCCGCTTCTCAAGACGGACCTGTACCACATGTGCATTCGGTGACACTCACCTCGACATGAAACGGCCAGCCAAGAACATTGAGAACAAAGCAGCCAAATCTCATGTTGCGTAAGAGAAAGTGAGAAAGTATTTGATAAACCATGGACAAATCTGTGTATTGTTACAGACTGCACTGAATTCGTGCCGCTGGACAGCGCAAAGGACTCGCTGCCTCATGTCTGTTTCTGTGGATATTCCTGGACATGGTCACTTTGATATCAAACTGACTGCTTCGAGCACCGCTGCTGACATTATTTTACTGCTACGTGAGCGTTTGCCAGACAGCCCATGGCATGGGAACAAGTTGCTGTCAAGTGGAGTCTGCCAGCTGCAGTGCGATGACATTGTGGAGGCAACCCGCCACAGCACTTTAGTCTTGACAAACTACTCAGAGATCACCAACCAGGAGACACACCTGCCTCTTTGTTCCTTTTTTTTTGGCAACAAGGCGATCTAACCAATAGGATCAAATAGAATAAAGAGAAAGTGTATCTTTAGAAGTCAATCTTTTGAATTTCAGAGATTGCAGGCCCATTATTCCACCTTTGAAGGTACTGTACTTCATAATGCTTCAATTGAATTCCATTCCAATTTCATTTGCTGCATTTGTTGGTCGCCCCACACACGTCGAAGGAGACTTTCTGCATCAAAGATACTGCAGAGCGAGGGATCACGCGCGAGCAATTGGCAAAGATTGTTGTTTTCATCTCCAAAATGGCTGACAGATGGTGCGAGACTTTCGGAGAACAGCATGGGACAAGGCTGCAGTTTGAGACCTTCAACTTGTATCATGCGAATCATTGGATCATCAAACCAGCCACCGAAGCCTGGATCTGTTGATGATGTGACAAAACATTTTCCAATTTGAGGAATCTCCTGTTTTTCTTTTTTGATTGGCCCCATTATGCAGAATCCCAGGACGGCTATGCGAAAAAGGGCTGCAGCATGGTAGAGCTCATGGCGATTCAAGTTCAGAGACCTCATTGGTTTGTGTCACATGCTTGGATCGAGCCTTGGATAGGCAAACCCTCAAGGTTGTTTGAGATCGTGTTATTGCATTGTCTGTCAGCAACAAGTTATATACTTTTCCGCTAATAATTCACATTCCCCTTGAAGCCTTGGTTGAGTTTTGGACTTGTTCATTTCGGAACCTCAATAGGATGCTGTACCAACAAGAAATGAACATCCAGCGTAATGATAGATGAAAGTCAATCCATTGCTTTGAAGCACGTCCAATTTTGTGTTGGGCAGATCTGTGAGGAGCCTGTTTGTAAGTTTCTGGCCTGCTTGGAGCAGCATGCTCTGGTGCGAGAACTCTCAAGCAGTACATTCTATTGGGTCTGTGCATATGCCAATAACCAGCACTGCGTGGAAGAAGATATCAAAAGCAACCCGCGCAGCACTTCATTCTACAGAGCTATGCAGATGTCTGAGGGAGTTCTTTTGGTGCTGGATTCAGCTGGAACGCCTTTCGAAAGGATCTGGTGCTGCTTCGAGGAAGCCATTGCCCCAGCCTTAGAACTTCCTAGAAGTGCGAGAAAGCATCATAGAACGAGAAAAATGTGACATGAACGTGAGTTTTTTTTCGTGAGTTCTGCCTGAAGGGACACGTTTTGAGTGCTAGCAGCTAGCTTGTTTCAATGCGAAACACAACCAAACAGCATGATCGCTTGGTTGATTTGCATACAAGTGAATGGGGGATAACGAGCAGGAGCAACACCAGGTCATGTTCGTAAAGGCAGGCAATGCTTCAGGAGATAGTGGATCGAAGGAGACACTGGTGTAGACAATTCCGGTATTTTCACCCTAAAAGCGACCAAGGCGATCGAACAGCGAGAGGGCAACTGGTCCAGACGACGTTTACTGCTTGATGTGGGAGCCACTGATGCATATGACAAAGCTACTCGACACAGAAGTGGTGGCCTTGTGTGGACATTTCCTTTGCGTGGTCTGCTCCAAAGGTTGAGACCATCGCCTTTTACCGTAACCCCCATTTCTGCACCATGGTGAACCTTTTCACATCACCTTACTGTAAGCCTGCCTTTCCATATATCTTTACAAAGAGGTGATAAGTGAAAAGTGATGTTTTGACCCTTCCAAACTTGTTGATCTCTGAGGCTCACGTGCTTACTGATGGACTTGCTGGAGCAGAAAGTCGAATGATTGGCATCATCGGCTTGCACCACAAAGCAGCTCGTGAGCGTCACTTTCCTCTGCGCCTTTTGGAAAAGGGCTTGAAGGTAAAGATTGAAGAACCTTGGTGCGGGACTGCAAGAAACCTCTACTGTTTTGTTGTTTGGAGAACCAATTTATGAATTTGGACGATCGATTGAATGGACAAGGTCCATGGTCCATTGTTCATATTGTTCCATTTGCATTTTATGTATGTATATGTATGTCACCTCGCAAAAATGGCTCATTCTAATTTAAGTCCTCTCTTTTTCCAGAAGGTGTCCGAGCCATAATCATGAGTTTGAATGTTGGACAGCTCAAGGAAGCTCATGCCACGCAGAACATCGACAAAGTTCGTATACTGAACAGCATAGCTCTTTCTCGTCTTGGAACTTGTGACTTTGAGCTTTTGCAGTCGTACCCCAAGGGGGATCCGAATTTCCAGCGAGTAGATGAAGCTCTTGCTTCGCACTTCGCTTTATGCAGCTGGTACGGATTTGTCCTTCAAGGAAGATGCACTGAACTCCTGGCCAGAGCTGTAAAGGCAGACGTTGGTAGAAAGATAGTGCAGCTTTCACTGACTGGGTGCCGGAATTTCTCTGACCATGAGCTTGACGTGCTGATCCAAAGCCTACCTGCAGAGTTGCGCGTTTTGCGATTAGATCTGGGATTCTCGGGTCTTGAGACTCTGGACATGTTCACATCGACGGTGCAGTGTTTGAAATCTTTGGTCCAGTTGAAGTTGCGCTTCACAGGTTCCTCGCACTTCAGGACTGCGGCAGGGCTTGGAGTTGCCCTGAGAGAGATGGAGAACCTCATGTACCTGGAGCTATGGTGCGCTGAGTTGTGAATTTCCAGTCACATTTTTCTTCATCTTGAACCAGCAAAAAATATGATTTTCAGCATTATTGTTTGCTGCGCTTTATTTTTGATTCCATGGACATGATATTGTTATTTTGATTTTTCTCAGCTGCCACGGTCCAGTGGCTGCAGGTTCATGAACTTGCCATGTTTGGAAGAATTCGGATGCTTCAGCTCTGCTTTGCAGTCTTCTCGAAACCTGGAGAGTATAGTTATTGATCTCAGCGGATGTGGCCAGGTGTCGATTGATGCGAGGATGGAACTTCACCAATCCATCAAGTCACTGAAATGGTTGCGAGGCGGCTTGGACACTTGGGTGAACATTGAAGGTTTGCCAAAGCGAGAATGGTTCGCTCCATTTGCTCATGTTGATTTTGGCGGTGTTGTCAAAGGGCGTTGCACCCGGAGCTTCCGTTTCATCTGGCAACGCATGCGACAACTCAGTGCCGGCCAGCTGCCACATGTCAGCTCAGTGTACTTTGAACCAACCAGGTTTGGCAGGTCCAGCGCCACAAGCAGTGACGAATCAGCTGGAGAAGATGCGGAGACAGAGACTCACAGCACTCAACAGGAGATGTTTGATGAAGGCAAACCGTTCCCATGCAGCCATCCTTCATGTCATTCTTTTCATTCTTCTGAGAGCGGTTATTGCAAAAGGCACCGCTGGTCGGGCCTTGGCAGAAGGATTTGTGTTGCGGGAAATGCTTGGCGCCAGAATCTGGAGCTTAGTGTGCTGATTCTTGCACAAGCAGTGGCAGAGGTAGAGAGCCGATTTTTGTTGGTTCTTCTGGTTCTCAGCCTGTTGCCCGTTGCAAGTTATAGCTTTTCTCAGTCAACAGGAGTGTCTGGCACGTTGATTTTTATGATTATTATCTCAATTGCAATTGTCAGCATTGTTTACACCACAGCTCGGCTCAACCGAATGCAAACACTGTCAAAGAAGCTTGAAGTTGAATCGGAAGCTTTGTATGCAAAGAATTTGCAGAATGACATGTCCAGGCTTTTTGGTGATTGGAGTAGAGACGATATTGCCCAGCCTCAAGTCACAAGCTTGATGGAACACTTCGTCGAAGCCAGAAAGCATCTTGATGACTTCGACAAGAATCTGTGCCTTCCACTGCGAGAGTTCTTGGAGGAGCAGCCTGGTTCCATATCTCGGCAAGATTTGCGGCCCGTACTGATGACAGTGCCAGTGGCACAAGATGCTGTCATGCGAGAAGGTGAACCCAGTCGAGTCGTAGATCTCTTGTATTGCGATGTAATCTTCGATGATTGGGAAAGAATGCTCAGTGCGTGGTGCTTTCTCAAAACCAGAGCAGAGCATGATGAGTTGCGAGACATGGAGATTGTGCGTACTCGCGATTCTTTTGCTTCCCTCCAAGCTGGTGTCAGATGTGCCGAGATGGTGGTCAAGATCAACGACTATTTAGCCACGATCCGTTTCCGTGAAGCCTCTTTGACAAAGCTGGAGAATCAAGTGGATGATGTGCACCGCTTGGCAGAACAGGTGGGACTTCTGGCAGGCAGTCTGCAGGTAGATTCCTTGCTTATGTCTGGCCGACCAGCACAGCAATCACGATTGGTGGTCGGTGTTGTTGCTTTGCTTCGGATCAGCTCATTGCTTGCAGCAGTGTACCTTGGGGGGCAGTACTTTGTGCGGTACAGTCCACCTTTCATCCGTTCCAAGCTTCCACAATTGATCCGAGATGCTTTTGCTCTCAAGCAAACAGTTGAGCCCAGTGATGGGAGATTGCCGGAGGCTGTCGCTGCTGATTCTGGATGGTTGGAGGAGAGCCTTTCGCAGCTGTTGCCTTCCATTGTTTTCTCTTTGCCATACCTGGCCTTGATCATGGTCCTCCTGAGCGACTTGCGCCGGTGTCGGTCAGCCAATATCAAGTTGAGACCGTTGAAACCCACCCAGCTGCTCTACGAGGAGTATTTTGGCATTGAAGGCAAGCTCTACGGCTTCAAAGTTGCAATGCTGCAGTTATTCACGGTGATGCTGCAGGCCTTTGGAAAGCTCCAAATTATGGGTGGCCTTGTGTCGTTTGCATTCCATTCAGCTCCGAAGCATTCAGGTGCATTCGAAGGATGTTTTTGGGCTTTTGTGGGTTTCCTCTGTTTGAACAGTATCTATCCATCGATTTTGTTGGCCTTCCCTTCTGTTAAGCGGGTGCGGCGTGGTGCTGCCATGATGGATGCAGTTCTTGATATTGCTTACACCAGCACATACCTCATCATCACCTTGCTGGCCATCCACGAACTACAGCTGGGCCAAGCCATTTCAGGAAATTTTGGGGATGAGGCTTCGGTGAACTTCCAAGCAGAATTGGACCCGGCATTTGCATTCCCAGCCGACTTTTTTGGTTTCTTTGCTGTCTACTATTCACTTGCACATGTTTGCACTGTTTGCCGTGCCTTGGAGCGAAGCCATCGATTGACCTACTGCAAGAAGTTGCAAAGCTTACCGAGCTCTGCTTCCCAGTCACTTCTGAGCCCATCCAGATTTTACTGCTTAAAGAGATTTTGCAAAGCCGTGCATTTTGCTTGCATTTATTTTGTCTCATGTTGTATCAACAATTTCCAAGCCATTGTGGTTTCGTAATTGGTCGCCATGTATCCAGCAACAGCCTCTGAACAAATGTATGCAGAGAGGGCGGGTTTTTGCAGCCTGATATTTTTGCTGAACGTTCTGAATCCTTTCTTTACGTCTTATACACCATGTATCACCATGTATTACCTGCTTGACCGCCCAGCAGCGAACAGGCTTCCGGCAGGTTCCAGGCTTCGCAAGAACCAGCATTTCCATGCATTTCCAGACTTCTGCAGTAATTATAGTTGCACAGGCTTCAAGAATTCCATAGAATTCCACAGTGCCGAGGTTCCAGGGTTCCGAGGTTCCGACGTTCCAGCGTTCCAAGGTTTCACAATGTGTGTTCAGCTGTTGCGGATTTCGAATTGGCTTATCGTCCACAGGGATACAGTGTCTTATTTCGATCATTTGAATTATCGTGGTTTGGGTGTTCTAGTACCCAAGCCCCTGAGATTTGGTTTCCGTGTTTCATTATTGAGCATATACAGATATATACAGCATGCTGTAGTGACTATAGTGATATTCCTTTTCATAGTATTCTGAAGGTGTGGTAGATTTGTTTGGTTGTTGTTTTTGTTGTTTCGCCTCGCAACCATTGCTCAGGTATTCACCCTGTTTGCTTGTCACGATCGTTGCTCTGCTGCTTTCGTCACACTTCTACCCGATTCACACAGCTGATTTCGGATGCTTTCCGTGCCGCTGTCACCAAAAGGATCATGGTGCAAAGCACCTTGCGAGCTGCAGCCTTGTAGGTGTTCTGAGCCTCAAAGATGTGAGTTTGAGCGAACAAAACATCACAAGTGTTGCAGACGATGCCTTCGCTTCTTCAAGGTGCTTGCAACGGTTGTCGCTCTCTGCGAATAGGTTGCCTGTTTTGCCTAAGGAGATGTTCGCTCCTTTGGACAGCTTGCAATTGCTGGACTTGGGCCGCTTGGGTTTGAAGCACTTAGAGTCTGACACATTTGCTGGGTTGTCAAGTTTGAGAATCTTGTCCCTCAGCCAAAATCGTTTGAACGTGTTGCCAAAAAACTTGCTGCGCCCCCTGCCAGCGCTGGAGCAATTGTTGCTCGGGGGTAAATCTGATGAGAAGGGCGAACGGATCATTGATGGAAATGAACTGAAAATACTTCCGCAAGAGCTTTTGCAGCATAGCCGGCGGCTACAAGTTCTCGATCTCAGCGAAAACAAGTTGACCTCGCTGCCACACAACTTCCTTGATAAAATTCCTTTGTTGGAGACCCTCGACCTTGCCTCAAACAAGCTGACTGAATTGCCAGGCGAAATCTTTTCAGGGCTCAACAAACTCCAGGAGCTGGACCTGGGTTGGAACAGACTCAGTGAGTTGCCTGATGAAGTTTTTTCTGGGCTCATCAACTTGCAGGATCTTGACCTGCATCACAACGATCTCAGCGAGTTGCCTGCTGAAGTCTTTTCAGGACTCAGCAACTTGCAGGAGCTGGACCTGAGTCGGAACAAGCTCAGTGAGTTGCCTGCTGAAGTCTGGGCCAACCTCTTTGCTGGGCTCAGCAACTTGCAACATCTCAAACTGGGTTTTAACAAACTGAGTAATAAGCTGCCTTCTGAAGTCTGGTCCAAATCGTTTGCAGGGCTCGGCAACTTGCACAAGCTGTACTTGAGCTATAACGATCTCAGCGAGTTGCCTGCTGGAGTCTTTTCCGGGCTCGGCAGGTTGCAGGAGCTCGACCTGAGTCACAACGATCTCAGCGAGTTGCCTGCTGAAGTCTTTGCAGGACTCAGCAACTTGCAGGAGCTGGACCTGGAGTGGAACAAACTCAGCGAGTTGCCTGATGAAGTTTTTTCTGGGCTCATCAACTTGCAGGATCTTGACCTGGAACACAACGATCTCAACGAGTTGCCTGCTGGAGTCTTTTCAGGACTCAGCAAGTTGCAGGAGCTCGACCTGAGCGCCAACAAACTCAGCGCGTTGCCTGCTGGAGTCTTTTCCGGGCTCGGCAGGTTGCAAGAGCTCGACCTGAAATACAACTCGCTCAGTGAGCTACCTGCTGGAGTTTTTGCGAAGCTCGGCAACTTGCACAAGCTGTACTTGAGCGGAAACGATCTCAGCGAGTTGTCTGCTAACGTCTTTTCAGGGCTCAGCAAGTTGCGAGAGCTCGGCCTAGGACGGAACGAGCTCAGTGAGTTGCCTGTTGAAGTCTGGGCCAATCTGTTTGCAGGGCTGAGCAGCTTACAAAAGATTTACTTGCGCAGCAACAAGCTTAGTGAGCTACCTGCTGAAGTCTTTTTCGGGCTCTGTAGGTTGCAGGAGCTCGACCTGGGTGGCAACTCGCTCAGTGAGCTACCTGCTGAAGTCTTTTCCGGGCTCGGCAGGTTGCAGAAGCTCAACCTGAGGTACAACTCGCTCGGTGAGCTACCTGCTGAAGTCTTTTTCGGGCTCGGTAGGTTGCAGGAGCTCGACCTGGGTGGCAACTCGCTCAGTGAGCTACCTGCTGAAGTCTTTTCCGGGCTCGGCAGGTTGCAGAAGCTCAACCTGAGGTACAACTCGCTCGGTGAGCTACCTGCTGAAGTCTTTTTCGGGCTCGGTAGGTTGCAGGAGCTCGACCTGAGTGACAACTCGCTCAGTGAGCTACCTGCTGAAGTCTTTTCCGGGCTCGGTAGGTTGCAGGAGCTCGACCTGAGTGACAACTCGCTCAGTGTAATGCCTGCTCAAGCCTTTTCAGGCTGAGCCAGTTGCAGAAGATTAACCTGAGGGCCAACAAGCTCAGCAAGTTGCCTGCCGAAGTGTGGGCCCATCTCTTCGCAGGTCTGAGCAACTTGCGGTGGCTGGACCTGGGGTCCAACAGGCTCGGCGAGTTGTCTTCTGAAGTCTGGTCCAAATCGTTTGCAGGGCTCAGCCTCTTGCAGGAGCTTTACTTGGACGGAAACGATCTCAGCAAGTTGCATGCTGAAGTCTTTGCAGGACTCAGCAACTTGCAGGAGCTGGACCTGAGTCGCAACAAACTCATTGAGTTGCCTGTACGAGGTTTTGCAGCGCTCAGTGACTTGCAGGAATTAGACCTATCGTCTAACTTGCTCAGTGACCTGAGTTCTGAAGCCTTTTCAGGGCTCAGCCAGTTGCAGAAGATTAACCTGAGGGCCAACAAGCTCAGCAAGTTGCCTGCCGAAGTGTGGGCCCATCTCTTCGCAGGTCTGAGCAACTTGCGGACGCTCAACCTGAGGTCCAACAGGCTCGGCATTTGCAGGGCTCAGCCACTTGCAGGAGCTTACCTTGGGCGGAAACGATCTCAGTGAGTTGCATGCTGAAGCCTTTTCCACGCTGGGCAACTTGCGAAAACTTGTCCTGGATGAGAACAGGCTCAATGAGTTGCCTGTTGAGATCTGGGCCCATCTCTTCGCAGGTCTGAGCAACTTGCGGACGCTCAACCTGAGGTCCAACAGGCTCGGCGAGTTGCCTTCTAAAGTCTGGTCCAAATCGTTTGCAGGGCTCAGCCACTTGCAGGAGCTTTACTTGGGCGGAAACGATCTCAGTGAGTTGCATGCTGGAGTCTTTTCCGGGCTCGGCAACCTGCGAAAACTTGTCCTCGATGGGTGCAGGCTGAATGAGTTGCCTCTGGAAGTCTGGGATCATCTGTTTGCAGGGCTCGACAACTTGAGGTTGCTCAACCTCGGTGACAACAAACTCGGCGAATTACCCGCTGAAGTCTGGGTCAATATGTTTTCAGGGCTCCGAAGTCTGCACACGCTTTGGCTAGCTGGCAATGATCTCAGTGAGTTGCCCGCAATTTGTTCGGCCATGATGTTTTGTCTCAACTTCTGAGATGGTCAACTGAGATGTCATGATGTCCGGCTATGCGGATGAAGGATTCCTTGTTTGTTTCGGCGAAAATGATGGGGTGCTCTGCCATCTGCCCGCTTGATAGGGTTGTGGGTAGGACTGGTTCCTGGGTATAGATCACACAGTCAAGCGACGAGATTTCACATTTCACCCACTTCCAACAACCCCTTTGAATCATTTTGAATCTAGTCTGGGGTAGTCTGTTTGCGGGGCTCGACAACTTGCAGGTGCTCATGCTGCATGACAACAAACTCGGCGAGTTACCCGCTGAAGTCTGGGCCAATATGTTTTCAGGGCTCGGAAGACTGGAAGAGCTTTGGCTGAACGGTAATGATCTCAGTGAGTTGCATGCCGAAGTATGGACCAATATGCTGTCAGAACTCGACCAGTTGCAGAAGCTTGTGCTGTACTGTACCGGTCTTAACGAGTTGCCTGCAATTTGTTCAAAAGTAGAGTGCTACAACTACTGAGATATCCTGCGGTAACACGCTGTCTGTTTCTGTCTATTTCTGTGAAAATGATGGGATGCCCTGCCTGGGGCTGGGATGAGGCGAAAAAAGAGCCTCTGCAGTCAAGTGACTAGATTCCACAGCAGCCCTTTTCAACATCTTTCAACGATCCCTTCCAACAAAGTAGTTTTATGTTGTGTTCGCGGATTCTGATGTTTTTACATGATTTTACGACTCGTTTTGGGAGTAGCGCATGCATTGGGTGAGCGAGGTCCAGTGTACCCACTGCAGTGGCACCTGGCACGCCGCAACTGGAGAGACGTTCTGAAAAGACTGAGGCACCAGAATTCAGTCCAGCCGGAGTCGCCAACGTTATCAAAGTCACCTTGAAAACTTTCTGGTCCTGTTGTTGTGATCTTTGGGTGGGGTTGTTGGCGTGGGATGTCTTCCCCAGTATTTCCAGCTTGCCTTTGCTTGGAAACTCGTTTTCAGTCTTTGTAGGGTTCGAGATTGGCCCTCTTGTGGTGAAAGACATCCAACGAGAAAAAGACAGTCTGAAGGGAGCAGAAGAGAAGTTGTTTCTTTGCAAAACGTGGAAAGAAGCCGCTGAGACAGGTGTAACCACTGTGTCGACCGCATGAAGTGCTGAGTGCTGCCATTCGGCACGCTGGGCCTTGGACCAGGCACCACTGGCTCCAAATGGGAACATCACGCCGAGAGTTTCTGAGTTTCGACAAGTTGTGGGTGTATGGCCATTTCTTTTAAGAACATGACAACATCAAACAACATAACACCATCTATAACACCATTTGAATCCAGAATCTGGTGGGGGTCGATCCGCTGGGTCAAATTCCATGGCTTAGCTTGGAGAAAGGTGCTTGGACTTGACCCTGAAAGATCTCAAATGTTTTGGTGCATTGCTTGAGGAAAGCTTTGCAGATAGTGACAATTGCCAGGGTTTCTAACATGGAGGACGATGCAGCAAGGGCTAGGGTTCATCCATGTTATCAATGCCAGAACTTGTATGGAAGAACAACACCTTCAAGAAGAGATGGTTTCCATTGTTTGCGGTCTTTACACCACTCAATGTGTGGACCGATGAAGGACAACCGTGTGACTATTCCGCAAGCTGCTCCGTATTACCGGCTTTTCGCATGTGCACACACCATTACACAACTTGTGTGGGGATTCCGATATTTAGACACCAGTTATATCCTGATAAAGGGCGCCTTATCCAAAAGTCCATCATTTGCTGGGACTATGTCCCCAGTGGAAATGGGCTTCGCACGGGGAAAAAGATGAGGGCTTCATCCCAGCGCTGCAGGAAGTTCACTGCGGCAGCTGGTCGAATGCCCAGCACTGCGCGATTGACGAGTTTCGAGAGTCGTGGGGTGAGGACATGGCCAGGGATTTAGAATGATTTAGAGTTGATACCAATTGACATACTACTAGTAACACGAGTTTTCATCATGAAAAACAACGAGATTATGACCTTGATTATCATTGGCAGCAACATTTCTGGAACATCTGGAAGATTTCGTACATTCCCATCATCTTTCAAGCATTATGCGGCCCATGGATTTTGGACGGGTCAACTGCATTGAGAGACAACGATTTTGGAACTTTCCGTTGAGGCTTGGTATTCTAAGAGAAACCCGGGTCCACCTTCCCTGTCCCAGAGAGATGTTGAGGCCCCCGGTGCAGGTGGCAAGTGCTTCCAACCCCAACATGTATCCTTTGGTTGTGAAACCTGGTGATAGGAAATCCTGCTTTTACAGTTGACTTTCCTATTGAAACATTGGGTTTCCATGGCCAGGCTAGATTGCCGGAGTATGTACATTTCCGAAATTCAAAGTTCGGAGTTCGGAGTAATTACATTATTTTTAAACCTGTGGTTCACGTGGTTCCTGAATCTCGTCCGTTGGCTTTTCGCTTGTCATCTCGACCCCCTCTGATCCTGCCCCGCAGCACGGACAAGGTGCATTTTGCCACCAACTCTGCCAGAGGACGCCACGTCAGCTGCTGTCCTTGGAATTAGAGTTGTTGGAAATTGGAGAAAATGTTCGTTGCCCTGTCCCCTTAGGGTTCCGGGCAAAGCCAACTTGATGCCCCCGATCTTGGTGCAACAGAATCTTAGAGTTTGGCGATTTCGCATCATTCATTGGTGTGGGTTCGACACCTGCAGGACTTCATTGCAGTGGTCCTGGAAGAGTGTGGAAACCAAGCATTGAACATTTAAATTGGCATGATGGATCAAAACATGTCGTATAGTATAGTATAATATCTGAGGATGCATTCCAGCTGTTTAGACATGGCTTCCTTTTTTAAGGGTTCTGTGAAGTGGTTTTGGTTGTTTCGGGCATGTTGGCCATGTTGGCCATGTTTATTGCATGTTGTCTTGCAGGTCGTTTGGTTGTTTTTGCCCCTCTGGCGTTTTCTCAAGACGGACTTGTACCGCATTTGCACTGTGCGGTGCTATTGACTTTGACATGAAAACCAACCCAGTCAAGCAAAACACATAAGAACAAAGCAACCTAATTTCATGTTTCTCAAGAGAAAGTTCCTGCACACCACGTGTTGTAGACTGCAGTTAGTGTAATTCGTACTGCTGGACAGCGCAAAGGATTCGCTGCCTCATGTCGGTCTCTGTGGATGTTCCTGGACATGGCAATTTCGATATCGCACCGACTTCTTCCAGCACCGCTGCTGACCTCATTTTACTGCTCCGTCAGCGTTTGCCAGACAGCCCATGGCATGGGAACAAGTTGCTGTCAAGTGGGGTCTGCCAGCTACAACGCGATGACGTTGTGGAGGCAACCCGCCACAGCACTTTGGTCTTGACAAACTACTCAGAGATCACCAACCAGGAGACAAATCCATAGAAATCCGAGATCTCCAGCACCGGCAAATCACGATTCAGAAACCAAACGCTAAGAAATGCCAATAAATATAGCTGCAAATGCAGCAGTGGTGATTGATTATGATGGTTTCAATTCGTGTGTTTGGGATTCTGCATGGGGGCCCGGGTCGGCCCCTTTGAGCATTCTTTCCTTGGTGCATTTAAGAAGTCAATCTTTGGATCGGACATTAAGCCCATGGTTTCACCATTGAGGGTACTGTATAATGGCAGAATGTTTTTTGAAGTCCAATGGTGAAAAAGTACCGTTATACAAAGCCATGGTACTGTATATTAAAGCCATGGTACTGTATATTAAGCCCATGGTTTCTCCATTCCGATTTTATTTTCTGTATTTGTTGGTCGCTCCACGTCGAAGGAGGCTTTCTGCATCGAAGATACTGCAGAGCGAGGGATCACCCGCGAGCAATTGGCAAAACTTGTTGCTTTCATCTCCAAAATGGCTGACAGATGGAGCGAAACGTTTGGAAAAGAGCGTGGGACAAGGCTGCAGTTTGAGACGTTCAACTTGTATCATGCGAATCACTGGATCATTAAGCCAGCCACCGAAGGTTATGAGAAAAAGGGCTGCAGCATGGTTGAGCTCATGGCGATTCAAGTCCAGAGACCTCAGTGGTTTGTGTCTCATGCTTGGATCGAGCCTTGACTGGTTGGCAAACTTTCGTGGTTTTTGGAGAGTTTGCCATTGTGTTTTGGCCAACAACAAGTATAGAATCCGTTCCCCCTGATAATCTGTATCCCCTAGAAACCTTTGTCTAGAAATGGACTTGTTAAGTTTGGAGCCACGCATTGGGTGATTTATCAAAATCAAGTGCGACATCCACAGAACGTCAATCATTTGGTTTGAAAGATGTTCAATTTTTGTACAGATCCGTCAGGAGCCAGTTTGCAAATTTCTGGCCTGCTTGGAGCAGCATGCTCTGGTGCGAGAACTCTCAAGCATTACACCCTATTGGGTGTGTGCGTATGCCAACAACCAACACTGCGTGGAAGAGGATATCAAAAGCAATCCACGCCGCACGTCATTCTACAAGGCCATGCAGATGTCTCAGGGAGTTCTGTTGGTGCTCGATTCGGCTGGAACGCCTTTTGAGAGGATTTGGTGCTGCTTCGAGGAGGCCATTGCTGCAGCCTTAGAATGTCTTGGGGGTGCAAGAAAGCATGAACTGTATCAACATGCGATACTGGGTGAAAGCCCTTTCTTGTCTCAGATAGCACTTTGTTGTCTCATCTCGGTGTGCCATGCGCAAGAAGTGACACAACCACTGGAATGAATTAATTACTGCATTATTTGTTATTTGGTATGATCAGCACAACGCATAGGCACGCAGGGATTCTTAACATGGCACACATTAGTTATATCAAGTTATATCCATTTGCCCCCTAACAATCCCTGGAGCAACGTGAGTTTCCCACACAGTGTGTACACACCCGGGGGTCTTGTGATCGGTCCTCCTCCTCCCTTTTCCTCCTCCTCCTCCTCCTCCTCCTCAGTATCATCATCTTCCTCCTCCTCCACATCATCATTCTCAGCATCGTCCTCGTCCTCCCCCTTGACATCATCATCGTTTCTCCGGGGCCGTTTGCGACTACGGCAACGAAAAGTCCTCCTTCGTGTTCTTCTTTGAGTCAGCCATCAACTGAGCTTTGGGACTATGCTTGGGCCGTGGCAGCCAAGATGCGAAACAAACTCATTCATGCTTTGAATGGAAATGGAGGTGGTGGCGCTAGGACCACCCAGAGAAAGCGCGCGGAGAAAGAGTGTGCCAGTGCCGGGGTGCATTTGAATGACAACATGTTTTCACAAGTTTTGCAGTTGCTCTCTTTGTCGCAATCGCTTTTGTCGCAGTTTGGTCAGTGCAAACTGAGTGGTGGCAATAATCAGAGCATTGGAAGTTTGCTGTCAAGTTTTGTTCAGCAGGGGCTGATTGACAACAAGCCGAAGCAAAAGAAAAAGAAGAAACCCAAAGTCACCAAGTGTGGCAATTGGGCCAATAGGGGTGCCGCCTCCCAGCTCAAGGTGGCCGAGCAACCAGTTGGCACGCATGAGCCAAAACTGACACGTCACAACAATGTGGGCAAAGCAACGCCTGCTCAGAGCATTGCCAAGCCTAGTCAGCCCCGTTCTTTTGCCGAAGTCGTGCGTCAGCCCACGGCTTTCCAACCTGTTTGGCAGCTTAGATCTAGTGACTGGGAAGGCGAAGTCCTTTCCTTTGACGAGCTGGCTGCCAAGATGGGATCACCTGATAGCATCCGAGCTGGGACTCTAGTGGAATTCTGATGAGGAACACGAAGAGTTGAAGGCTCTGATTGAAGGAGACAGCGTGAAAGATAGAGCCCTAAGCATCACAGTTGTGATGATGGCCAAAAAGGGTGATATCGCCAAGCCTCATGGCGAAATCACCCAAGTTCCCGGCAAAACACAAGGCAAAATCGCGCCACGTTGGGCGCATGTTGTGAGTGTTGGTGACAGTTGTCCCAAGCTGAAGAAGCAAGTGCGCAATGTTGATAGCAAGCCTCAAGTCCATGAGACAGTTGTGCTCCGGCTTTCTACTGAAGCGAGATACCATGCTGAACAGCGCTGGAAGAATGTAGTTGACCACCCTGCTGCAGCAGCACACAAATGGATCCATACACATGTTCCGGCTGACAAGCAGCTGCAGATTAGGGACATGTGGGGGTGGCAACTGGAATCCTGCAAGGGAGGTGGCAAGGCCTTAGTTTCAGCCCTTGTGCGGTTGGAGAAGTCAACAGTGAGCACAATGTTGGCCCTGTCTGGAAAAGACGCTTGGTTTGTGGAACCGTTGCGATGGGACCAGCCTGAAGTGCCCAAATGTGACGTGCAATGGGCCAAAAGAAAGTCACAAGAACCTGGACCAGCGTATGCGGCGCGCGTCCAAGGCATGGCCGGAAATCTCGGCATTGCCCGAGGCATCAAGAGTTTGGGGGTTCGAGTGCCAGCTTCAAATGAGAGCAAGGCCAGAACCAAACTGAGAACCTGGCGTGTGGCTGGTGTGCCCACTGCTTGGGGCCATGAGTGCCTCATACCTGAGTTGGAGGCGGCTGGTTTGTCCAACATTCAGCTCGCAAGTCGTATGGCAAGAAGGCCACAGTTTGTTCTTCACTGCCGTCAGCGCACCCGAAGTTGACTACTTGGAGCTCCACTTTGATGGAGTCCATATTGTCGCCAATGCCTTTTATCCTGCAAAAGGCCAACGATCTGAGAAAATTTGTTTGAAGACAAGTGGTGCATTGTCCTTCTCGCCTGAGTCCAGCCAGCCTGCTGGAACCGAAAGCACGAAGGCCAACAAGACACCTGAACGAACGTTCTATACTCTGTTTCCCCTGTGAAGAAGCAGAAGGCTGAGCCAGAGCAACATGGACAGGCCGCAGAGCCAGCTGCCCCCAGTACCATTGCCGAAGAGGTAGCTCCTGCAGAGACTGAAGCCATGGACACAACTTCGCCAGCAAAGGCTGCCACGAAGCGTCCGCTCAATTCGCCGTCCAAGGAGCCCAAGTCGAGCCCTAGGAAAGCTTTGATGCGGTCTGTTCCTACAGGCATGCAACGCATCAGAAACGCAGGTGCAGGGGATTGTTTGTTTCTGAGCATAGCCCAGGGATTGAACTTTGACAAGCCCAAGCCGCACAGAAGTATTCGTGCTGCTGTAGTTACGCATCTCAAAAAACATTCTGAGAGATACAAACCATGGTGGGATGAGAAGACTCCTGATGAAGAAGATTGTGCTTCCTGGGAGGAATATCTGAAGTTGGTTGCCAAGACAGGAGCCTATGCGGGTTGCCTTGAAATTGCTGCCGCGGCCGCCCATTTTGACAAGCAAATCTTTGTTTTCGGGCCGGCTATGCACTGTGAGGTGTACAATGACACCAGCGTCAATGGCTACATTTGTTTGTGGTATGACAGCAAGCATTATGAGCTTTTGCAAGGCAGTCTGCCCGAAGCTCTTCGTGCGGCTGCATGCAAGGGACCCTTGCAAGGAGGCCGGGGCGGGGTTGCTCACAGCAAAGCCTCCAGCTGCCACCTGCACCTCGGCCTTGCCCAGCGTGTGCTCTAGTCGCACTCGCAAATCTGCGTTGCCAGCTGCTTTTGTTCGTCGCATCAGCAGTGTTGCTATTGCGTCAAGCGCTGGCTCGGTGATTTCCCGAGCTGAAAGTCAACGTGTCAAAGATGTTCATGTTGACCCTGATGAGCTTCACACTTCTGATCCCAAGCGAAGTGTCCAAGCTGCCGCTTCTAGCAGCAAACCCAGCGCCAAACCTACCAAGAATGAAGCCAAAGAATGGATTTGCCCTGAATGCGGTTTCTGGACTGGCGTCAAAACAAACTGGGTTTGGATCCGCCGACAACATGTTCTCACTTGGCATGCTGACAATACAATTTCCACCGCACTCCGGATTTGGTGCCATGGAACCCTGACACATGCGTGTGGAAATGTCCTTTGTGTCCTCAGGGTCTGCCAAACAAGGTCAGTGACAAAGACCTTCAGTGGCGTATGCGCATAGCACATGCCAAACGATGTCACCCCAGCGCCAATCGCAAGCAGTTTTTTTGTGCTGGCAACAAAGCGCGTCAAGCCAACGCGCGCAAGGCCACTGTCGTCAAGACATCTGCTGGTATTGCCAGCAAGCTCGTCGCTCTCAAGGCTGGCGAGCAAGAGGTCATGACTGTGAGATCATGCAGTTACCATGCCTGGACAACACCAAAGTTGTCCGACGAACCATGAACTACATTTTCTGCAGGAAGTGCAAAGGTTTGGCTGTCACGGCCAAGCGCCTGGCCAAGTTTCGATGCGATGGTGTAGTCAAGGGAGGTCCAAAGCGAGAAAATTTTCTTCGTCGTTTGAATGCTTTCGCTCATGGCCTTCCCAAAGGATCGAACGACAAGAAGCAAATTCTTCAGGCAATTGCGAAACTGCCGCCTCCTCTCGAACATCATGTTCGACGGCCAAGCAGTCACTCCATTGTCAAACTCGACCTGCCTCTTCAGCCGCCTCGCCAGCTGACTTTCTGTGTTTCTTGCAGACGAGTCAATTTTGGGAAGGGTGCAATGATGAAAAAGCACCAGTGCAGTAATATGGCAGTTTGGAGCACTTCCAGGCTGCGGGTGTTAAAGCTGATCGATAAAGCAGCAAAGAAAGCAAAAGGAAAACGTTTGACAGCGTTGAGTGAGCTCTCAGATGTGCTCACAGGGAAGGCGCAGCCGCCAAAGGCTAAATGATGAGCCAGCCGGCGGAGCAAACAGCAGGACAGCAGGTTCCTGCAAGGGGTTCTGTTTTGACCATAGCAACGCTTAACGTATGCACCCTCAAAGGCCGCATGCCTGAAGTTTTGCAACTTGCCAGTAGCTATGCCTTAGGTATCCTCTGCCTGCAAGAGGTCCGACTTACTGAAAACAACATGCTCGCTGCCATTCATACCGCCAAAAAGAGTGGGTGGCATTTTCTGCCTGGGCCATGTGCGCTTGATAGCGCCGGCATGCCAACTGCAGGTGTCGCTTTTTTGAGCAGATGGCCGCTTGACAAATTTATTTTTGACAGTTTGCCAGTTGAAATGCAATTCCAGCAAGGTAGGTGGCTGACTGTGCGCGTGCATCGGCCTGGCGCGCGCCCTTTCTTTTGTACAAACGTTTACTTGCACGCCAGCGGCAAGACTGAGAAGCGATGTTTAGCCGAGAAGCTTTTTGAGACCATTGCCACTAGAGGTGATGAAGTTTTGTTCATTGGTGACTGGAATTGCACGCCTGAGGAGCAACCATTAGCAATGTGCTCCGAAATGGGCAATTGCACTTAGCGGATGATATTGCCGGTGCCGAGGTTGCTGCCATCCCCACACGTGCAGGCGGCCGACACATTGATTTTGCCTTGTATTCTGTGGGTTTGGTGCCCTGTGCAAGAAGCCAGGCTAGAGGTTTGGCTGACCATGATTTGGTGATGTACGAATTTAGCTGTTTCTGACATTGAACCATTCTTCCGTGTACAGCGTCCTTTGCACCTTGCAGCTGAGTCTCCGGTAAAAGATGAGGTGTGGTGCTTAGTTGTTTCGACGTCCAACAAGCGTGGAACTTACTAAGTGATTGTGCGGAGTCAGTCTTGCAGCCTCAGCCCGGCCGCAAGCGTAGTAAAATTCCTTCACCTACCCAGTGCTGTTTGGCACCGACCAAAGTTGAACGCGTGCAAAGTGTTCTGGAAAGACGAGCTCGTCGAACTCTTAGGCGGCTATGTGAAATGCAGAAGCCTTGTTCTCCTTGGTGCCTCGTGCGCAAAATCCGTTGTGACCTTGTGTATTTGCAGAAGCATTTCCCTGAGCTTTCTGAGCTCCATGAGTTGGATCCATGCATGCAAGAAGCCTTGAAGCGATGCATTCAGCAGGAAGTTGCTGCTAGTCAAGAAGCCAGGTTGAAAGCCTGGCGCAAGCGCATGAATGAAGATGAGGCCTCTCTTATTAGGTGGGTCAAAGGTGCTGACCAAAGTAGCTCTTTCGCTACCGACGATCCTCAAGTGCCAGTGCACCCGCAAAGCAAAGCAGATTTTTTTGCAGATTTTTGGAGCAAGATTGGGTGCCCGCCAAATGGGGTACCTATACCCGACCTGACGCCTTTTCTTGACTGGGTTCCACCCGACGGGTTTGCCTGCCCTGCTTTTGACATCTCTGCTCAGAATTTGATTTGTCATGCAAAGCGAGCCGTTGGTAAAGCGTCTGGGCCAGATGGATGGAGTGGGCACGAGTGGAGCCTTTTGCCTCACGGGTTCTTTGCAGCCTTAGCGCAACTATGGAATGCAGTTCTGCAGTGTGGCGCGCTCCCTGAGCAGTGGTATGTTGTCCGTTGTGTGCTCATTCCCAAAGAGGTTGGCCTTCGTCCAATCAGCATTGCTTCATTAGCTTGGAGAGTCGGTCTTGGAGTTGTTGCCCAACAGCTGTCGCCTTGGATTGATGCCTGGGCTCCGCAAGAGTTAGTGGGTGGCCTCAAAGCACGATGTGCAGCTTCCGCACATGAGGATTTGCATGCTGCCCTGCAATGGCCGCGTCTTTTCGGTGCTAAGATCGACATTGCCAAGTGTTTTGATCATGTCAATGTTTCCCAAGCTTTGGATGTGTGGAGAAGGTTGGGTGCCCCAACTTCAGTCCTCAAGGTTCTTCAAGCATTTTACCAGAACCAGCTCAAGACCATGGTTTCTCTGCCCGGCAAAACATTCGTTGCGCCAGAGGCCTTTTGCAAGGTTGTCCTTTAAGCTGCGCCCTGCTTGCCGGGCTTATGACTGTGTGGTACTGGCGCATCAAGCATTGCGTTCCAGATGTTTGCGTGTCTGTTTTCATTGACGACAGAACTTTGTGGACCTCAGACCATAAGAAGCTACAACGTGCCTTGGAAGTGTCTGCCGAAGTTGAAGATGTGCTAGGCCTTCCTTTGAACCACAAGAAATGTGAGCTGTTTTGCAAAAATAGAGGCGCCCAGCTGGCCAGCCTCATGGCTTGGAACCAGGCTTCTGGTCGGCAGTGGAAAGTTTGCAAGCAGTTCAAGCTGCTGGGGATTCACTATTCCACAACCAAAGGACACGCTCCATTGGAACGGCAACTTGCTAGAAAGGTAACAGCTCGCCTTCAGCGTCTCAGACTGGCAACTCGGAACCAAAAGCATAAACGCAAATTGGTTCGCAGTTTGGTCTTGTCTTTGTTTGCTCACACCGGGCCATGGACAACTGTGCCCAAAATTTTTTTGCACCAATGGCGCCTGGCCATTGAAAGCACAGTCGTAGGGTATGTGGCAACCGGCCGCTCGCGTTTTTTGGTGTGGGCTGGGCTGCTGGGACCACATCTCGATCCCGATATTGCTCTTGATTCCGGGGTTTTGTGGCATGAACTTTGGAAGATCCGTCGTGCATTAACTTCTTGTGCTCAGATGTCAAACTTTTGTGATTTCATCGCCGAGGAGCATGTCTCTCCTGCTTCCAGGAGACTCGAGGATGTTTTGGCGAAGTGGGGGTGGAAACGGGTTTCTGTGACAAAGTTCCGCACACCCTTTGGCACTTTGGACTTAGCTTTTGACGGTGAGAATGCCATCAAGACAGCAATGAAATTAGCTTGGGAATATCAGCTTTGGCTCGCCGAGCCAAGAGCTGATGCAAATCACCAAGACGGCTTGTTTCCTACCTTTCAAGGTCACTCCAAACCGCGCAAAACTGCTTGTATCGGTGATCCCGAATTGTTTTCTGCCGCGCTGGGGGCAGGAAAAGATAGCCGCGTTTTGGCCAAACACTTTGAGCTGCGCAATGTTGTGTGCACGTGTGGTCGTGAGTGGCCGTCTCGTACACATGTAACATGGCACTGCCCAAACCATACAGTTGACCTGCCTGAAGTCGCTAGGCCCAGTACAGTGTCCGAAGAGCGCTTGCTCATTCGTGCCATTGCAAGCCCCATGCAGGCTTGTGTGAGTTATTCTCCAGTGGTGAGACCTTCCCTGATGGCATTCTTTTGGTGGCTACTGATGGAAGCTCTCGCTCAGTTGGTCCTGTTCGGCGTGCAGCGTGGGCTGTTGCCACGCAAGAAGGCGTTCAAGCAGAACGCTTGACAGGTATGGATCAGCACATTTTTTCGGCTGAGAGTTTGGCTGTTTTGTGTGCCTTCGTTGCTGCCAACCGTGTGCAAAAGAAGCTTTTGCTACTTTGTGACAACCTGAATGTGGTCAGGCGTGTCCAGCAGTTGCAAAAAGGTTACCAGTTGCCCCCTTGGGCGCCAGGCATTTGGAAAGCCATTCTTTTTCATTGCCAACACCATGACATAGCATGGGTTCCTGCTCATGGCAGACATGCTTCCTGGACGCCCTGTCGTCCTGGACATACTGCAGACTTGTGGCGTCTCCTCGATCGTTTTGCTGATGAGAGAGCTCAGAAGTTGACTGACTTGTGCACACAAGAAATTCAACACTGGAAAGCTGATTTTGATCCAAAGCAGCTCTTCTCAGACAATTTGCTGCTCTCAAGGGTCTGCGGGCCCGTATGGCAGCTCAGCAACCGGTTTCGGCTTGAACGTTTTGCTCTATGACTGGCCTCCAGGGCTGGATGTTTTTTTTTTTTTGTGCACCATTGCTCTTTCGTTCTGAAAGATCGGTTTCGAATATCAAGATGCCTTGTGGACATCATCTATGGCGAGTTATGACTTTGGTTTTGGCGCTTTGCGCCCGGAAAGCTGCCTCTAGCCACCTCCTTCGTGGGGCCCAGGCTGTGTGCAGCATAGTAAAACTACACGCACACACACACACCTGGAACGCCTTTTGAGAGGATTTGGTGCTGCTTCGAGGAGGCCATTGCTGCAGCCTTAGAATGTCTTGGGGGTGCAAGAAAGCATGAACTGTATCAACATGCGATACTGGGTGAAAGCCCTTTCTTGTCTCAGATAGCACTTTGTTGTCTCATCTCGGTGTGCCATGCGGAAGAAGTGACACAACCATTGGAATGAATTACTGCATTATTTGTTATTTGGTATGATCAGCACAACGCATAGGCACGCAGGGATTCTTAACATGGCACACATTAGTTATATCAAGTTATATCAAGTTATATCCATTTGCCCCCTAACAATCCCTGGAGCAACGTGAGTTTCCCACACAGTGTGTACACACCCGGGGGTCTTGTGATCGGTCCTCCTCCTCCTTTTCCTCCTCCTCCTCCTCCTCCTCAGTATCATCATCTTCCTCCTCCACATCATCATTCTCAGCATCATCCTCGTCCTCCCCCTTGACATCATCATCCTCAACATCGTCATCCTCCACCTCATTTTCTGCAACATCCTCCTCCACCTCCTCTTCAAACTTTGTTTGTGAAAGTCATCCACTCGCCTGCAAGTGTGCCATTGGGGTTTTGGCTCTCATGAGAATGGAAACCCTTTATTCTGTTTCTTTTGGGCATACCAGAACGCAAGCTGGTGATGCTGTTTCAATGCTTGGCTAAGCTTTTGGCCTGGAATGGCATTTTGGCGGTGTGCCATTGGGATTTGACTCCGAGTTGACAGGTCGCACCTTCCCATTTTCTGATTCCGGGCATAGCTAAATGCCAGCTAGGGACATGATTCAAAGTTTGCAACGACTTCGTGAAAGTCTTCCACTCTCCTGCAAGTGTGCCATTGGGATTTTAGCTTTTATGAGAATGGACACCCTTTATTTTGTTTCTTTTGGAGATACCAGAACGCAAGCTGGTGATGCTGTTTCAATGCTTGGCTAAGCTTTTGGCCTGGAATGGCATTTGGCGGTGTGCCATTGGGATTTGACTCCGAGTTGACAGGTCGCACCTTCCCCTTTTCTGATTCCGGGCATAGCTAAATGCAAGCTAGGGACATGATTCAAAGTTTGCAACGATTTCAAAACATGATGCTTCTGAGCCGCTGTGCCGTTGGGATTTGAAACCTGGGGTAACTATTGTCTGCTCTGGGGTAACTCGGTGTGCCTTGCGGATGGGGTAACTACTAGGTGGATGGGGTAAGTAAGGGCGTCCGCTTGTATCATGAAGATGGTTTTTTTCCTTCTGCGAGTTCCAAATAGTTGCAGCGAAAATGATAGCAACCTCGAACAATTCCACCATAAATTCATCACAACATTCATATAACTCCTTCTTTTGAAGAGGGGTGTGTGTGTGTGTGTGCGTGCAGTGTGTGTGTGTGTGTGTGTGTCTCAGGGGGTTGACGAATTTCGATTGTCCAACTAGCTTAATTGTTTCAATTCAAAACGCGACATGCAACCAAACAGCATGATGGCTGCTTGATCAATTTTGCATATTCGTTGGAGAAAACGAGCAGCAAAAACACCAGGTTAGGTTCTTTTAAGGTAGATAATGGATCGATGCAGTGCGCAATTTGGGGCGTTTTAGCCTAAAGCAACCGAGGCGATCGAACATCGAGAGGACAACTGGTCCAGGCGACGCTTGCTGCTGGATGTGGGCGCCACTGACGCAGATGACAAAGCCACTGGGAACAGTGGTGGCCTTGTGTGGACATTTCCTTTGCGTGGTTTGCTCGAAAGGTTGAGACCATAACCCTAACCCCCATTTCTGCATCCTTTTGAACCCTTGCGCATCACGTTACTGTAAACCTAAACCTGTCATACCTTTTTACATAGTTCTGCATAGTTACAAAGACATGAGAAGGGTTTTTGTGACCGTACCAAGCTTGTTAGTCTCTCAGGCTCATGTGCTGACTGATGGACTTGCCGGAGCAGAAAGTCGAATGATTGGCATCATCGGGTTGCACCACAAAGCAGCTCGTGAGCGTCACTTTCCTCTGCGCCTTTTGGAACAGGGGTTGAAGGTCAAAATCGAAGAAACTTGGTGCGGGATTGCAAGGAACCTTCCTGATTTGATGTTGTGTGGAGAAGCGAATTTATGTATTTGGACAATCCATTGAATACCCATGGTTCATTGTTTTCATTTCTCAGTATGATGTTTTATTCCAAGTTTCCTTTTTTTTTCCACAAAGTGAACTACCTATTGGAAATGTGAATGTTCGACAGCTCAAGGAAGCTCATGCCACGCAGAACATCGACAAAGTTCGGATACTGAACAGCATTGCCTTTTCTCGTCTTGGAACTCGCGACTTTGAGCATCTGCAGTCGTACCCCACTGGGGATCCCAATTTCAAGCGAGTAGACGAAGCTCTTGCTTCGCACTTCGCCTTATCCAGCTGGTACGGATTTGTCCTTCAAGGAAGATGCACTGAACTCCTGGCCAGAGCTATAAAGGCAGACGTTGGTAGAAAGATAGTGCAGCTTTCACTCACTGGGTGCCAGAATTTTTCTGACCATGAGCTCGACGTGCTGATCGAAAGCCTTCCTGCAGAGTTGCGCGTTTTGCGATTAGATCTGGGATTCTCGGGTCTTGAGACTCTGGACATGTTCACATCGACGGTGCAGTGTTTGAAGTCTTTGGTCCAGTTGAAGTTGCGCTTCACAGGTTCCTTGCACTTCCGGACTGCGGCAGGGCTTGGAGTTGCCCTGAGAAAGATGGAGAACCTCATGTTCCTGGAGCTATGGTGCGCTGAGTTGTGAAAATTCCAGTCATATTTTTCTTCATCTTGAACCAGAAGCTTATGATATCTTATGATGTTCACATTTGTTCGCTCTTTTTTTTGCACCATTTCAGTTCTTTTTGACATAACTATCTTTGTTTAGCTTTATTACTTTCAGGTGTTTTCATGGACATGCTGCATGACATGCTAGTGTTTTTCTATGATGTTTTTTATTTTCTTCTGCTGGCTGCAGGTTTATGAACTTGCCATGTTTGGAAGAATTCGGATGCTTGAGTTCAGCTTTGCTGTCGTCGCGAAACCTGGAGAGTATAGTTATTGATCTCAGTGGATGTGGCCAGGTGTCAATCGAAGCGAGGATGGAACTCCACCAATCCATCAAGTCACTGAAATGGTTGCGAGGCGGCTTGGACACGTGGGTGAATATTGAAGGTTTGCCAAAGCGCAGCTGGTTACCTGGATTTGCTCATGTTGATTTTGGCGCTGTTGTCAAAGCGCGTTGCACCCGGAGCTTCCGTTTCATCTGGCAACGGATGCGACAACTCAGTGCCCGCCAGCTGCCGCCTGTCAGCTCAGTGTACTTTGAGCCAACCAGGTTTGGCAGGTCGATTGCAACAAGCAGCGATGAATCAGCTGTTGAAGATGCAGAGACAGAGAGTCATAGCAGTCAACACGAGATGTTGGATGAAACCAAACCGTTCCCATGCAGCCGTCCTTTGTGCAATTCTTTTCATTCTTCTGAGAGCGGCTATTGCGAAAAGCACCGCTGGTCGGGCCTTTTCAAGAGGATTTGTGTTGTAGGAAATGCTTGGCGTCAGAATGTGGAGCTTAGTGTGCTGATTCTTGCACAAGCAGTGGCAGAGGTAGAGAGCCGATTTTTGTTGGTTCTTCTGGTTCTCAGCCTGTTGCCCGTTGCAAGTTATAGCTTTTCTCAGTCAACAGGAGTGTCTGGCACTCTGATTGTTTTGATTGTTCTCTCCATTGCAATTGTCAGCATTGTTTACACCACAGCTCGGCTTAACCAAATGCAAGCACTGTCAAAGAAGCTTGAGGTCGAATCGGAAGCTTTGTATGCAAAGAACTTGCAGAATGACATGTCCAGGCTTTTTGGTGATTGGGGCAGAGCCGATTTTGCCCAGCCTCACATTACAAGCTTGACGGAACATTTCCTCGAAGCCAAGAAACATCTTGACGACTTTGACAAACATCTGTGCCTCCCACTGCGGGAGTTCTTGGAGGAGCAGCCTGGTTCCATATCTCGGCAAGATTTGCGACCTGTATTGATGACACTGCCAATGGCACAAGAGAGTGTCGTGCGAGAAGGTGAACCCAGCCGCATCTTAGATCTCTTGTATTGCGATGTAATCTTCGATGATTGGGAGAAAATGCTCAGTGCGTGGTGCTTTCTGAAAACCAGAGCAGAGAATGATGAGTTGAGAGACATCGAGATTGTGCGTACTCACGATTCTTTTGCTTCAGCCCAAGCTGGTGTCAGATGTGCCGAGATGGTGGTCAAGATCAACCACTATTTAGCAACGATCCGTTTCCGTGAAGCCTCTTTGACAAAGCTGGAGAATCAAGTGGATGATGTGCACCGCTTGGCAGAACAGGTGGGACTTGTGGCAGGCAGTTTGCAGGTAGATCCTTTGCTTATGTCTGGGCGACCAGCACAGCAATCACGATTGGCAGTCGTTGTTGTTGCTTTGCTTCGGATTAGCACGTTGCTTGCGGCAACGTACCTTGGGGGGCAATACTTTGTGCGGTATAGTCCACCTTTCATCCGTTCCAAGCTTCCACAATTGATCCGAGATGCCTTTGCTCTCAAGCAGACAGTTGAGCCCAGTGATGAGAGGGTGCCGGAGGTTGCCACTTCTGAGTCTGGAGGATGGTTGGAGGAGAGCCTTTTGCAGCTGTTGCCTTCCATTCTTTTCTCTTTGCCATACCTGGCCTTGATGATTGTTCTTCTGAGCGACTTGCGCCGGTGTCGTTCAGCCAATATCAGATTGAAACCCCTGAAAGCAACCCAGCTGCTCTACGAGAAATATTTTGGCATTGAAGGCAGTCTCTACGGCTTCAAAGTTGCAATGCTGCAATTGTTCACCGTGATGCTACAGGCCTTCGGGAAGCTCCAAATCATGGGTGCCCTCGTGTCGTTTGCATTTCATTCAGCTCGAATGCATTCAGATGTGTTCGAAAGATGCTTTTGGTCTTTCGTGGGTTTCCTCTGTCTGAACAGCGTCTATCCAACGATTTTGTTGGCCTTCCCCTCTGTGAAGTGGGTGCGCCGGGGGGCTGCGATCATGGATGCGGTTCTTGATATTGCTTACACCAGCACATACCTCATCATTACCGTGCTGGCCGTCTATGAGCTGGAGCTGGACCAAGCCATTTCAGGAAATTTTGGGGATGAGGCTTCAGTGAACTTCCAAGAAGAATTGGACCCAGCGTTTGCATTCCCACCTGATATTTTGGGTTTCTTTGCTGTCTACTATTCTCTTGCACATGTTTGCACTGTTTGCCGTGCCTTGGAGCGCACGGATCGATTGACTTACTGGAAGAAACTGCAAAACTCTCCAAGCTTTGCTTCCCGATCGTTGCTGAGCCCATCAAGATTTTCTTGCTCGAAGAGATGTGGGACATTTTGCAAAGCATTGCATTTTGCCATGGGTTTTCTCATACTTTTCGTTGTTTTCAATCCATTGTGATTTCGAAGCTGTTGCCAGAGTTTTCCACGTGAGTATCCCAAAGCCCCTGAACATGTTCGTACAGAGGGGGCTATGCGTGTGTTAGCCTTTGTTTAAGGCTTTACTCGCTGCACCCTTTATATCATGTTATATCCCTTTTATGGCATCCTGCCAATTTCTTAACTTGTTGTCTCCCAACACTGTTGAGATTGCATTGAGATCTCAGCTTGAAAATATCAGCGGTTTCATGGTAGGATTTCGAGGTTCCACAAAGCACAGTTGCAAGATACTGGCTGGACATAGTTCCAGGGGTGCGAAGTACATTTGGATACCTGTATATAATGTATTTCTTCAATGCCAATCCCCTTGAGATTTGGTAAACCCGTTTCATCGGCTTTGACGGATGTGTTTACTCGAGTCCGTTGTTTCTTCGTTGTTTCTGCAACCGCTTCTGAGGTATTCGCCTTGTTTGCTGGTCATGATTGTTGCCTTATTGCTTTCGACGCACTTCTACCCGATTCACTCGACTGAATTTGGATGCTTTCCGTGCCGCTGTCACCAAAAGGATCATGGTGCAAAACACCTTGCGAGTTGCAGCCTTATAGGCATTCTTCGCCTCAAAGATACGAGTTTGAGCCAGCAAAACATTACAAGTGTTGCAGAGGATGCCTTCGTTTCTTCAAGGAGCTTGCAACGACTATCGCTATCTGGCAATCGTTTGTCTTTTTTACCTGCGAAGGTGTTCGCTCCGTTGGACAGCTTGCAACTCTTGGACCTGGGCCGCTTGGGTTTGCAACAGGTGGAGTCAGACACGTTCACGGGCTTGTCAAACTTGAGAATCTTGTCGCTCAGCCAAAATGGTTTGAAGGAGCTGCCAGAAGGCTTGCTGCGCCCTATGCTGGCTCTGGAGCAATTGTTGCTGGGAGGCAAATCTGATGAGAAGGGCTTTCCGTTCCTTGTTGGAAACGAGCTGAAAGTACTTCCGCAAGAGCTTTTGAAGCACAGCCCGCAGCTACGAGTTCTTGATCTGAGCGAAAACATGTTGAACTCTCTGCCAAATGGCATCTTTGATAAAACTCCCTTGCTGGGGATGCTGGATTTTGGTTCAAACAAGCTGACCGAGTTGCCAGGTCAAATCTTATCAGGGCTCAGCAACCTCCGGAAGCTCGAGATAAACTCCAACCAGCTCCGCGCATTGCCTGCTGAGGTCTTTTCAGGTCTCAGGAATTTACAGGAGCTCAACCTGGGCTTCAACAAGCTGAATGAGCTGCCTGCTGAAGTTTGGACCGACCTGTTTGCAGGGCTCAGCAGGTTGCAGAAACTTGATCTCAGCAGCAATGATCTCAGTGCATTGCCTCCTAAAGTCTTTGCAGGCCTCTACGACTTGCAGAAGCTGGACCTGTTTTGGAACAAGTTGAATGAGTTGCCTGTCGAAGTCTTGGCCAAGCTGTTTGTAGGGCTGGGCAACTTGAGGGAGCTGGACCTAGGCGATAACTCGCTCAGAGAGTTGCCTTCTGAAATCTTTTCCGGGCTGGGCAACCTGCAGAAAGTGGGGCTGTATAGCAATGCTCTCAGAGTGTTGCCTGCTGAAGTCTTTGCAGGGCTCAGGAACTTGCAAAGTCTCAACTTGTTTACCAACATGCTGAATGACTTGTCTGCCGAAGTCTGGGTCAATCTGTTTGCAGGTCTCAGCAACCTGCGGGAGCTCAACCTGGGTGAGAACGAGCTCAGAGACTTGCCGGCTGAAGTCTTCGCAGGGCTCAGCAACTTACTGAAGCTCAAACTTAGTTCCAACAGCCTCACCGAGTTGCCAGGGGACATCTTTTCGGGGCTCAGCAAGTTACAGGAGCTGGACCTGAGGTCAAACTCACTTGGTCATTTGCCTGCTGAGATCTTCGCAGGGCTCTTTTCAGGGCTCAACAGCTTACACGAGCTTGACTTGACCGGAAACAAGCTTAGTGCCTTGCCTGCTGAAGTTTTCGCAGGGCTCAGCAACTTGACGATTCTGGGACTGAGCCACAACAAACTCAGCGAGTTGTTTGTTGAAGTTTTTGCAGGCTGCAGCCGCCTGAAGGAGCTCGACATAGGTTACAACTCAATCAGTAAGTTGTCTGCTGAAACCTTCTCAGGGCTCAGGAACCTGCAGGAGCTCAACCTGATGTTAAACTCCCTCAATGAGTTGCCCGCCAAAGTCTTTGCAAAGCTCAACAACTTGCAGGAGCTCCACCTGGGTTACAACAAACTCGGCGAGTTGCCTGCTGAAGTCTGGGCCAATCTCTTTGAAGGGCTCAGCAGCTTACGTACACTTGACTTGGCTAGGAATGAGCTCAGTCAGTTGCCTGCTGAGGTCTTTTCAGGTCTCAGGAATTTGCAGGAGCTCAACCTGGGCTACAACAAGCTGAATGAGCTGCCTGCTGAAGTTTGGACCGACCTGTTTGCAGGGCTCGGCAACTTACGGGAGCTCTGGCTGCAGGGGAATCATCTCAGGGAGTTGCCTGCTGAAGTATGGACCAACATGGTTTCAGGGCTCGGCAACTTGCAGAATCTTTGGCTGTCAGCTCAAAATCCCAATGCCTTGCCCGCAATTTGTTCAGCTGTACGATGCGTCAACGTTGATGCACTGCCGGAGTCTTGGAACGTGAGCTCTGATGATGAGGGATGACCTGTTCATTTCGGTGAAAATGATGGGGTGCTCTGCGTCTGCGATCGGGCTGTGGTCAGGGCTTTCTGAGGGGGGCCAGGGATCCACCAATGATCACCCAGAGATGACTTGCACTCGGCGATGAGGTACCAGCCTTGTGATTTCGGGGTCAGCTGTGATAGTTTTTCCGAATAAGGCCCAAGTCATGAGGTAATATTATATAACCATATATAACTTAACCCTGATTAAATTATAGGCTATATTGAACCATATTACCCAACTTGTGGGGCTAATGCTACCGAACATTGGGGTATATTACCACCGAAGATTCACTTTTTCCCGATTTTTTTCAGGATTTTTCGTTGTGCCCAGCTTAGGAGCACCTGCTCCTATGGAGGCCGGAACCGGAGGACCTGAAGTCAGTTCAGAAGTGATCAATCATTCAAATTGGAGAAATCATGGGAATATCATGGGAACATGGGTAAGTATATATAGTTGTCAAGTTTGTGACATCAAAATCGCTGCGATTGTTGAGCTGTGTATTGCTGGATTACCGAAACTGGCGAGAAGAGCTTAGGATGCACCCAAGCCAGAGCTTCCACGTGTAATTCGGAATATTTTTCTCACCAATCACCAAGTACCCTCTGGTAAACATACAAAAAAACTATGGAAAATCACCACTTTAATAGGTAAATCAACTATAAATGGGCCATTTTCAATAGCTTTTTGTGTGTTTACCGGAGGGTAAATTGTGAAGAGCTTTGTTTCACCGTTTTCAACACGACATGTTTTCAACCAACCAGATCGAGGAAGTCTGAGGGGCGAGACTTTGGTGTTGAGGTGCCATGAACGCAATGGATTGTCAGGCTGAATTTTTCCAGAGCTGTGTGTACAAAATATATCAACATATCTGGTTTTTACCTGACCTTTATGATCTATGAATCAGACATTTCTGAGAATGAATGGGGTGAAATCATTTTTGGCTGAGTTTCATCAACTCATGACATTGGCAGCAGGGTACTAACTACGCACAGTTTGGGAAATTCGTTGCTTCACGATGCAAAGGTTGGGTGTTTTAGGATTGTCTCACGGATGTGAAACTGTGGTCCAGAGTTTCGCTGATTACTTTGACCAAAGGATGGTGACACCATATGTGGTGGTGATTATTGAATGAGTTGAATAGTTTGTGAAAATGCATGAAAATGCCAATGATACATTTTAGGGCTGGAAACGTTTCCTTCCCAAACATTGGGAGATTCACCAAACTCGAGATGATTTGGGATTTTCAACCAATTGAGTTGTGAATCAACCATCACAAGGGGAGACCTAGCAAAAGTGGTGGTTTGGAACATGGCTTTTATGACTTTCCATTCAGTTGGGAACAATAACCCCAACTGACGAAGCCATATTTTTCAGAGGGGTAGGGCTCAGGTGTCTCGGTTCAAGTCCCCCCGTCGCTTTGGACTGAATCCGAAACCCTAGTGAGCACTTCGGTGTAGTTGCCCACGGGTCATAGTGCTGGAGCTGCCCTCACTGTCATTAACTTGGCTGACGGCTGTCTTCATCATCCACTTTCGACCTTTGCCTTACACATTGGACCTTGCTATCGTGGCCTACCTGATCAACTTGTTTATTCAACATTGATTTTTCTGTTGATTCAAACTCTTGGTTGGGAGGTGTGAACCTTTAACAAGTGCTCCAAACACTAACTGGCTTCTGCGGTGAGCCCATCACTGGACATCTTTTAGCTCAATCGTTGCGGATCTTCTTACTTGGATTTCAAGTGCATGAGCGGTGCCCTTGCTGTGCGAGGTCTACTTTTTGCATTACTGTTATTTCAAGTTTTTGTGATTGGAAACTACGGCAACAACAACTCAGAGAAGAGTTCAACGTCGTGCAAGAGCAAGAGCAAGGCAATCACTGCATTTGTTCAAAATTGGGCGGCTGAACATCAGCAAGCAACAGTTTTTCAAAGCAATTGCACGTTTGCGCCAGCACCATTCCCGAGATCAGACTGCATTAGCCCTTCTCCAAAGCAAGATGAATACATCAACGCAAGCTTGGCGATGTGCTACTTGCATGAAGGTGTGTGGAAAGACACATCAATACTGCGGTGTTTGTGGCAAATCCTGGCATCTGTGTGCCGACCCAACCTTTGGGACGAACAATGCTCAAAGACAAGTCCAATGGTCGTACACTGCTGGATGGGAGCCCGAAGCAGATTGGGAGGATCAACAATGGCAGCAGCAAAGGCCGCCATCATGGTCCAAATCTCCAAGGAGAAGACAGACACCCCGCAGGAGACCCAACAGAAGGAATGGCCAAAAGGCAGAAACAGAGACCACTCCATCAGCCAAAGGAAAAGGGAAAACGCAGCTGGCAGATCCTCCAATTGGACCGCCGCCTCTCCCCAGCATGTCGCCTGGAGACACACCCTGGCTCACTCCTTTGGCACAGGCTCCGCAGCAAGTGACAAATCATCCAGTGCCAAACCCAGAAGAAAAGCAATTGAAAACGCTCATGGCCATGCTCAAGAAGCACAACGAAACTCTACCTCCAGAAGTCCAAGCCATGCTCAACGATGCAGAAATGAAAGATGGTCATGCAGAAACCAAGCAGCTTCACTCAGCAGTTGCAGCGCATGGAAGAGCCAAACGAGATCTCCAACAAGCGCGCCTGGCCCATTTCCATCTACATGCAGCATGGCGAGGTTTCCTTACACAAGCTGTTGCCCAATGGAAAGGCTACAGCGATCAGTTTGTAGAGCAGGAAAAGCAGCTCACAGACAGAGTTCAGAAAGCCATGGAAGCTTTGGAACAAGCCCGAGAAACCCTAGCGACAACCAAGTCAGCAGCCGGGGTAGAATCTCGGGAAGATGCCATGAGCGACGAGGAAACCGACAAAATAACCAAGGAGGTCAACTCCAATGCTGCCGACAAGATCAAAGAAGGAATCACCAACTTGCACACAAGTTTGGAAGCCCTGCGTTCTTCTGCAGACCAAATGGTCGAAGACGAGCAAAAAGCGTTGAAAAGACCCCGTCTCGATGGAGTAAGAGGGGAATCATCAAATGCCTTGCCACCGGATGGGCCCAATTTTGGATAGGCCGAGCTAATATTACAGATCAAAATATTGCTCACTGGCCCCATGATCCCTTTAGCAGCATCGACCCTTTGGTTTTCAAATGGAATCACTCAGTTTTGCAATTAGAGGATTTCATGTCAGAATGGGAAGCCCAAAACCAAGCCTTCCACCTTGCTTTTGAATTGCAGGTTCCGTTGCGCAGGCACAACATGCATGCCCATCCAGCTGCCCAAGGTCTGAACGAAGATTCAAACCGGGCCCATTGCAATTCATTGAGTTTTCACCGGTTTCACCAATGCGTCAGTTTTCATCCCATTGTGGAAAGTTTTGTGGAATACCCTGAAGGCATGCGCTATTACCAAAGTGTCACAGTTCCAGGTTTGCCTCAGCTGTGTTCAAAACCATGGAGGGTGCCATTGATGTCGTTGGACAAAGAGGTTTGTAACCCTGGGTCATGTAGCATGCCACAGTTTTGGTTTGAATGTTCACGCGACGTCGTCCATGAGTCCGTGTTCAAGTCTCTTGTGCCTGACAGACCCGTTTTGTCCCTGGGTCCCAGGTTTGACCATGATGCTGAACCTGTACAGTGCCCGCATGTGCAATCCCGGCCTGAGCCATCGTCAACGCCTGCATGGTCCAGTAGGTCCGAAGATGTCCACTGTGTCCCCCAAGGGTCTGTTGTCCACAAAAGCCCATTGCCCAAGATGTCCTGCACTGTCGCTGATCAGCATCCGTTTTCCGAGACTCATCTTGCGCAAGCCTCCACAAATGCAGACCGCCACCACTCAGCAGTGCCAATCAGTTTCAGACGTGACTTTGAAAGCCCCATTGCGCATCTGCGACAGACTGATTCAGATGCGGAAGATGAAAGAGCAGATCTACCCGATCCAGATCCCACCGGCCCTGCTGATGCACTTTTTATCCGTGAGCTAGCAGCCAATTTTGGGGATCTAGGGATCAACATCCATGATGCCAACTTCAATGTACCGCTCAGATCATGGTTTTTAGATCATGCCACCATCCGTCAATGGTTTGCACCGAGAATCTTCCACTTGCAAGGTCCCCCTCAAACATGGGAAGACCAGATTGTGGCCGCATGGCGTGACCAACTTGATGATGACGAATGGTTTGATGTGTCAGTGATTCAGCCGTCACCACCAAGACCTCCGCATCATAGTGCCGTACTCCTTGATGTCGTTATTGCCCAGTCAATTCACATCCACAGGTATGCAGGCTTGGTCACAGTGATTCCTGGAAGCAACATGCGATTCCAGATGTATTCAGTAGCCATCAGTTTCTCCCCCCAAATCTCTGGCAACGACATCATTCGAGCCGCTGATGCCTCACCCATGTGTCGTTCTCGTAGATGCACCATCACCCATCGTTGGCAGGAGATACCCGTTTCCGACCATCCGGTCCATGGTATGTCACATGGTAATTCATTTCATGTTACAATCCATGCCAACCCAAGCCAGGATGATCAGAGGAAGAAACGCCGACAGTTTTATACATCCACAGCAAGCTCCTCCAGTAGTGCCCTGCCAGATCAGCACCATGCACATGCAGGTTTCTCCGGTGCACATGCCAATCAAGCCAGCAGTGCAAGTTCATCCAGTGCTCCACCTCAGCAAGAGACTCCCGACTGCCAATGTGATTTTTTCCATGAAGAAGACGTTCATGCCGCACAGACTGTCCTTCATGTTTTTCAACTGGACGGTCCCACCCATACCATCACATTGTCTGCATCGCATGGGATATGTGTATCCCACACTGTCTCTCAAGCCATTGCAGTGCCCCTGAATCAACTCGAGATCTTGCACCAGGTCCCCATCAGACCAGCTGACATCCCCAGAGGTCAACATGCTGTCATTGCCCAAAGGACCGGTGACATTGAATACAACCAGAATTACAAACTGATTTTAATTGACATCAATTATTATCACCATCCTGCTCATACAGGTCACTTATACAGGTCACTTGTCCCGTCCAACCCAAGTGCGCCTTGTTCAACCAGCACCTGAGCAGGTTCTCAGAGACGGCCTTCTCCTCATTGCAGCTGTCTGGCATTACTGTATGTCTCCTTTTGCTGTATGTACAGTTCAGTTGGATGGACACCTTTGGCCAGCCACTGACCAAGCACCCAAGCGTCTCTACCACGGATCCTATGCCATCATTGATGTCCAGCCACCTCAGGGATTCGACGTTGACGCTCAAACCGCTTCACAGGCCCTCAACCGTGATGCATCCTCACATTTTGATGTCATTCAGGATCTCCTTGATGCGTCACCCGATCAGGATGATTCCATGCTTGTGCAAATGCCTCTGCAAACCAAACTGCAGCCATCAGCACATGCCCATGAGCAACTCATGCAGGGAGAGGTACCGCTGTCTTCACAGGCCGTGTTGAACCCACTGCTAGTTGCATCGCCAAGGGATCCCTGCTTGCCACATGATCACCGCCATTCAGTTCATGCGGGCTCACACCCAGCCCTAGCCGACAGACCCCTGCAGGACGAGGTGCCACGGTCAGATGACTCTGTGTCGAACCCCCTGTTAGGTGACAGTCAACTGGCCTGCAATAGTGCTCATGTGTCCAAATGTCTTGAACCGTTGCCGTTTTCAGGTATTTCCAGACAGCTCAAAATCCCAACCTTCTTCAAGCCCAAGAAATGGTGCAAAAGGTCCAAGTCGAACGCTGATGCACCACATCGACAACTCACGATTGATCAATTTTTTCCTCAGGTACGTAAGCCTTTGCCCGAAGTGCCTCTGCCTGAGCAGCCTCGTGACCCACAGCCTCCGTCATCACCTGTCCTTAGTCAGGTCGCAGAACCATGCCAGAATAGGTGCAATGAAAGCCAAACTGTGGAAGCCCCCTCCTTCATGGTCAATGCCCCCACGGGCCATCAGCCACCTCTGCCACCGCAGCAGGACCGCCACCTATGGAGGCTTGACTTACAAACACGCTTTGAAGAGTTGTCCCACACAGAAAACGCAGCAATAGGACCAGTCCTTTATGTGCAAGTGTGGTACATTCATCATACCCGACATGTTACATGTCCAATACCAAATTGTCCGCCTGGAAGATACCCCGGAGACCTGGTTTGCCGACCTTGTCAATGCATGGAGAGAGCAAGTGCAAATGGAGGAGCCCCTCATCATTGAGGTCGTCACTCCTTCACCGCCATACTCCTTCCAGGAACATGCTGAAATCCATATCATGTTGGAGCAACAGGGAGGGCCAGACGTTGTGGCACTTGTTTTCACCGCTGCCTTCCATGGAGGCCACCGGCTTGGCCTGTTCCAGGTAGCAGAGTCCATGCCCAATCGCATTTGTGCCCGCACTCTCATTCAGAAGCATAACTTTCAGATGTTCTGTGATTTTCGGCCATGCAACCTCTTCTCTGGTCGGCTAAGGTTTGAGCACGACTTCCCAGAAGAAGTTCCCTCCGGCATCAGTGTTTTGCTTGACGTTGGCAGTGTCACAGAGGCCGCAGGCTCCACTGATGCGGCAGTGGGAGCCCCTGATGCAATGAGTCTGATGCAAAGTGGCCCATCCCAAGCCACACCACCACGGGCTAGACCCCACCAGGGTCCAGTCTCAACTGCCAATGCGGCTACAACCCCGAGAGGTCACAGTCGATCTCAGCCGCTCCCACCTGGAACTGCCACGGCGACCACAGATCTGCCCGCAACAATTCTCAATGGTTTCCGGCTCCAAATCACAAACCAACGAGAATTTCAGGACACCTTGCACTGGCACCTGCACCAGCACCACCGAGGTAGAGACAGAGCGGCAGTGCCATCATTTAGCTTGGCAACATGGTTTTCTGACATCGACCGGCTGCCCAGATCCGATCATTACAGGCAAGTCAATGTACCTTTCTCTCCCGATCATTGGGCTTCAACCATCGTGCAAAGATGGCATGATTTCCTTGATCCAACTCATCCGATTGAACTGCATTTAGTCCAGCCAAATCCCCTGGACTCCAATCCTGACATCCTTGGCCATGTGGTATTGCTACAGCGCCAGGTAGAGCACCTTCGGACAGCTCTGATCACACTTTCTGACTGGAATGATGACCCATGGCAGCCTTCACACACATGTGCAATGTTGTCCACTACAACGTCCTATGAAGAAATCATTAAAGTCGCCCTTGTGGTCTCGTCCTGTCCCCCGGTTCAACCTCAGGCCCATTGCCACGTTAGCCATGGCCACATTGAACTTGCCCCAGGTATGACCTTCCCAGTCCGTAATGGATACAGCTTTGAAGTTGCTGCCGCCATAGACGATGAATGCGAGGGTTTTCATGCTACTGATTCCCTAGCACTGATCCAATTGTCCTTTCAGACGATCCAGACATCCATCCGCAGCCTTGTTTCCAAAGTTGCACTGTCCTCCAACAGCAGTGGCACGTCCATGCCCCCAGCATATGAGGATGAAGCCAGTGCACCCCCCATCCTGGCTCCACCTGGAGCTGCGCAATCCGGCTCATGGGCTCAGCTTGTCCAGGAGCTGCAGCCACGTTGGGCCGTGCACGCCAATCCCATTGCAACCAATGCGGAACTTGCTGCCACGGTAGTAGTATGGTATGTCGATCATATCCGCTGGCCTCAGTGTTTTGCTCCAAGGCCAGTTTTTCTTTTCCAAGACCCGGCAGAATGGGCCACCCTGCTACGGCATGCTTGGAGGGATGCTGTGCTGCCGGAACATGAATTGCTCATGCATGTGGTCCAGCCAGACCCGGAGGAGCCTGACCCCAATGTCATGGCCCACATCCTCCTCACTCAACAAGCAATCCCGCGATTCTTCTCGATCCTGGTCTCAGCCTATGACAGTGCGGTTCCGGGACTTGCCAGAATGCATGCCACCATGGCTCCAGACCCGCTGCCACGAGATACCCTTTTTGCCCTCACATACTTGGACCGAGATTGCAATCATGTCCGCAACACCTGTACCGCTTGGCAGGGTGCACAAGAACTTCATGATGCCCAAGCTGTCCCCTTGGAACATGGCATGTCCTTTGTTGTGGCCATCCATCGCCAAGGTGAAATCCTTCCGGCCGACATGGATCCATGGCAATCCACAATCCCTCCAAATCGAGGACACCCTGTTACGCTCCACCTACAGGCAGCGCTTCCAGACCACAGGAACAGGCCAGCGGAGCTAACCTGCCTGGATGACTCTCTCCCACAACTCTTGTGGTTTGAAAACGATGCATGGCTTCGAGAACTCTCAGCTGGCCCTTGTATTCAAATGCACCCCCTGCCTGATGGACTCATTGTTCCCCCAGCCACCTATTGGGAACTGGTCAATCCCGCATGCTCATGGCCCTTGCAAGGACCCAAACACTACTCCATCTATGTTGATGGATCAGCCAATCAGGTCCAAGCTGCATGGGGCTTGGTGCTTACTGTACATAGTGGCGCACACGAGTCCTTTGTCGGGTGCACATATGGGTCTGTTGAACTTGCCCCAAACCATCCAGCCTGGTTTGGTGCCACCACGACTGACAATATCGCAGCAGAGTTAACAGCAATGATTATTGCTCAACAGACAGTGTTGAGATGGCAAGAGGATGCCTCCTTCACAGTTCGCCCAGATCTGACCCTGAGCCGCCTCCTTGCCCAGGCCATCACTGTATGCAAATCAAATCAGATCCTAGCCCAGATCTGTCAAGCACAAGGACTATGGTTGTCCAAACACATGACAATTCATGAAGTGCGCGGTCACACCTCCCACCCATGGAATGACCTGGCTGATGCCCTTGCCAAATGGGCTCTCACCAATGCCTCAGTCTTTTCTGCCCAGGAAGCAGCGCCTCTGCACCACTTTGCTCAATGCCCGCATGACATTCAGTGGTCGTGGATGCAGACAACACATCCCTCCATGTCGGCATGCTTCCCCCCGTTGCTCGACCAACAGGTCATGCAGATCACGCAGTCCTCCAAGACCTTAGGAGCCACTCCTGTCGAGCAAGAATCGCTCCACGCACAGGCTACTGAGACTGTGCCACTTCAGCTTCGCATCCAAACCGCCAACGTCCTTGCGACAGAAGAATGGGCCAGCCACCAACAAGGCACCAAGCGCACTGGCCAGCGCACGGTCCGGCTTGACTCCCAATGGCACAAAGCCCAAATCCACGTCATCGGGGTTCAAGAAGCCCGCACCCCAGCAGGTATCTATCACTCCCCGCACTACACCATAGTTGCGTCAGGAGCTAAGATTGCCAGGGCCCCCCTCTATGGCTGCGAACTCTGGCTACACAAGAGCCTGCAAATTGCCCAGCCACATGATGCCAGCCCTCTCACCCTGGGACACGCATCCCTAACCGTGCAGCATGCCGACCCTCGACGCTTGTTCGTCCAGGCCCAGGTCGCACAACTTAGCTTCTTGTTCGTCGTCCTGCACACTCCATGTCTCCAAGCGCAGGTTCCAGGGCAGCCAGCCCCGCTTGATGCCTTAACAGACTGGTGGCAAGAAACAGCTGCCCTCATGGCCAAATTCCGCACTGACACCCTCATGTGGATCCTCATTGATGCCAACTCACCCCTCTGTGCAGGCAACAATGACCTGGTAGGTCCTGTAGGTGCAGAGCCTTTGACCAAACAAGGCGAGCTTTTCTACCACTTCCTACAAACTCACAACTTGGCAGTGCCAAGCACCTTTCCTCACCTGCACACTTGCCAGTCCACAACGTGGACACACACCAGTGGCCGCAAAAGCCGCAAGGACTATGTGCTGATCCCTGTTTCTGACTTGCCTCTTGTCAAAGCTTCATGGGTTGTGATTGATCACGACAACAACTTTGCCCACGAGGACCATCTCCCAGCTGCCATTTCGTTTCAAGGATGGCTCCCAGTTATGCCTGCCGCCCCCTCCTTCCAATGGGATGAAGCGGCACTCCTAGATCCTGACAAATGTGCAGCTTTTCGGCAAGCATTGACCACCTTGCCGCTGCCGGAGTGGGAAGTTCACGTGGATGACCATGCAGCCATTTACGAGAAGCAGATTTTGATGCTGGCACAACAACACTTTGCCAAGCCCAAAACCAAGAAAAGGGTGATTCAGCTCTCCGACAAGGCCTTGCAGGCTGTCGCATTCAAGCGCAACATCCTTGACTGTGGACGAAAATGCAACCTCTTCTCAGACCCTCAGTTCAAACAGGAGCTAAAAACCATTGAAAAGGAGGTGGCCAGTCTTGTCCGACGTGACATTCAAGCTCACTATGATCACCTCCTCACCACCCTAGAGCAGGCTGGAGAACTAGCCAACCACCGGCTCGTCTACAGGCTCCTCACCAGACTGGGTCGCAAAAAAGGAGCCAAGCCACCCGGCCCCAAACCCCTCCCCATGCTTTGCCTCGAAGATGGTTCCACTGCCACTTCGTTCACTGCCCAACAACTGATCTGGCGTGCACAGTTCTCCGAAATTGAAGCTGCCATTCCGGTTACCTGGGATGACCTGCAGGCGGCCAACATCCAGCCGCCACCTTATCAAGGCCTTGATGTCGATCCTGCAGCGTTCCCCAGCAGTTGGACAGTTCACACCCTCCTTTCCAAGCTTAAACGAGACAAAGTGGCTGGCCCCAATCTACTGCCGCCGGCAGTCATGAAAGCTGGCGGTGAAGTGATGTCCCGCCACCTTGCCATTCTTTTTGCAAAAGCAGCGGCCCATGCAAAGGAGCCGCTGCGGTGGAAAGGCGGTCAATTGATCCCCTTATGGAAAGGGAAGGCATCCCCTTCCAGGCCTGATGCTTACCGCTCCATATTTATTTCCAATTATACTGCCAAACTCTTCCATCAGAGTTTCCGTCAGCATCTTGTTCGTGCTTGGGAGCCCAACATCACGTGCATGCAGTACGGTGGCAGAGCCTCTCTTGGTGTCGACTTAGCCCACCATGTCCTACAATGCCATCAAGCCTGGACCGCCCAAAAGGGCATCCCTTCGGCCGTATTGTTTGTTGATATCAGGTCGGCTTTTTACACCATTCTCCGTCAAAGCTTCACTGCCCTACCAAGTGACAATGCGGCCTTCCTAAAGGCCATGACAGCCCTTGGTCTCACTCCCGAAGCTATTGGCCGTATGATTCATGCCACGGAAGGAGATGCTGTTGCGGCCCGCCTTTCAACACACATGCAGCACCTCCTGAGGGACCTTATGTCCCAGACCTATTTCACCCTGCCAGGGCTCCCAGACCCTTCCCAGACCACGAGGGGCACTCGCCCGGGTGACCCTGTTGCCGACATCCTATTTAACATGTGTATGACGGCTATCCTGGCCGATTTCCATGCCGACATCCACGCCCATTCCAAGCTTACGTGGCTTGGCCAACAGTCACCCATTCAGGAGTTCACTCCACCACGTGATGTCCCGCTCGAGGCCTATGCTGATGTCACCTTTGTCGATGACATCGCAGTGCTGCTGCGTGCCCGCACTAATGATCGCTTGATCGTCATGATCCAACATGTCGTTGAGGCACTGACAACAGCAACCTCCAAGCATGGCTTAGAGCTGAACCTTGATCGAGCCAAAACCGAAGTCCTCATCAACGTGGTCGGCAAAGGGGCCAAAAAACTCAAGGAAACCTTGCACCTGGCTTGCAACTGCCTCAACTGGACCCCAGCAGATGGCCCCGCCATCTCCCTGCCAACATGTCACGAGTATAAGCACTTGGGTACATGGCTTCAAACCAAGCATCGACACTCCAGAGAAATCATCAAACGGGCCTCAGCAGCTAAGCAGAAATTTGGTCAGCTTGCCCGATCTTTCTTCACGAAGAAGATCTCCTTGGAGGTGCGAGCCAAGGTCTTTCAAAGCCTTATCGTGTCCAAACTTCTCTACAACGTCCACACATGGGCAGGTGCCTCCGACAAGGATTTTGCCACATGGGCATACCATGCCAAGCCCATGGCTGCAGTGCTGCTGAAAGGAAGAATCGCGAGCACCTCCCGCTTTCAATACACCACCGAGGAGCTTTTTGCAGCCAGTGGCATCCTTCCCTTGCCGGATCAACTGCATGCCCAACGCCTGCGCTTTTTAGCCCGCCTCCTGAAAGCCTGCCCAGCCATCACATGGATGCTCCTGCAGGCCACATCAGGACCTAGCTCATGGCTTGCACTATGTCGCACTTCCCTTGCCTGGCTCTGCCGCCACCATGGGGGCCGCATTCCCCTATGTGCTGATGCTCCATTCGAAGACTGGATTTCCTACATCCAGCTCAACCTCAAATGGAAAGGAGCCATCAAACGAGCGAGCTATCATGCCCTGGCTTATCACAAAGCAGCCGCCATCCAGAAGCTATGGCAGCAACACTTTGTCACACGCCTCGCTGCTCATGGTGCCACGCTGCCATCCCCCCCTCAAACAGTTCAACATGTCGAACTTTGGCAATGCGAGCTGTGTTCCAAAACCTTTGGCTCCACAAGGGCACTAGCCATGCACTCGGCCAGAGACCATGGCTACCGCAAGCAAGCTCGATACTTCGCCACTGGCGACACATGCCAAGCATGCCTGCAGCTCTTCCATAATCGCACTAGGCTATCTATTCATTATGAAAAGAATCCCAGGTGCTACGATCGAGTCAAAGCATGTTGGCCGCCTATGCCACAAACCATGGTGGAAGCATTGGACGTTGCTGACAAAGAAATAGATATGGCTCTCAGAAGGGAAGGATGGTGGGCGTCAAAAGCAATCTCTCCTGCCTTGAAGCTAGCTGGGCCGCAGCTTCCTCCAGCGCCAAGCCCTGAAGCCGATGCCATGTGGCAAAAAATGCAATCACGACGCCCGAGTGATATGTTAGCCTTTGAAAATCTCCATGGACGCAGGATCACATCCAAGACATCCAGCAACCCTCAGCTGTGGTGGCAAACCAGTGACCTTCCAGCTTTTGTGATGCAGTCCCCTGCTGGAGTGGATCGCGGCAATGGAGAATACTCCATGTCAGGACTGGCTCATGAAATCGCCATGCTTCATGTGAGAGCGTTAGTGGTGGTGCATTTCTTCAGCGGCTTCCGCCGTGATGGAGATATTCATGCTATCATCGACCAGCAGGTCACCAAATCCGGAACTCAAGTTTTTACTCTTTCCGTAGATTTATGCATGCAAAGGCAGCACGCTGACCTTGCTCGGCCTGGAGCTCTTGCGTGGTGGAAAGATCGTGCTGCTGCGGGACAGCTTGTATGCGCAGGAGGCGGGCCGCCTTGTGAAACATTCACTGCGGCCCGTTTTCATGCTTTGCAAGATGGAAGTGGCCCCAGACCGCTTCGTTCAGCCACCGATCCCAACGGCCTCCCTGACCTCACCAGAAAAGAGCAGGCCCAAGTATGGATTGGAGATTGCCTCCTGCGCTTTCTCATCGACATCCTGTCCATCCTTGCAGCCCACGGCATGGCCGGATTTTTAGAGCATCCGCAATTTCCAACCTGGTGCTGCGATCTCCGACCTGCAAGCGTCTGGATGATGGACTCGATCCGGCTTTTGAAAGGCCTCAACTGCGTTACCATCGTGAGTTTTGATCAATGCATCTGCGGCGCGCTTGGAAAAAAACCAACTACCTTGCTTCTCCTGCGACTTCCACAGGTACGATCACAGTTGATGAAGCTTGGGCGCCACGGACGCTGCCATCACTTGCCGAAAGCACACGATGCGCTGATTGGAAAACAGGACAACGGCCTCTATACTTAGCCTGCCCGATGAGTTTCACCCCTATACTGTCCAGAGTTTTGAAGATGCAAACGTCATCCAACCAGATTACCACGGTCTGCGTTGAACCTGGACAGTCAGCATGTCTCCCGAGTGCCATACAGGCGCAGCAGCAGGAATGGAAAATGGGGTAGGGCTCAACCACCAATCAGTAGAATAGTGTAAATGCAATTGGCTATATCCGGTGGTTGAGATTTTTCACGGATTGTAATACTGGATTGGAAACTGATCATTCGAATGCTTAGCTGCGGTTAGCTATTGGGTTTTGGTTGTGATTTCGACCACAGAATTTTGACAGACCACAGGGGCCATACTGACCTTGGCTCGCCAACTCCATGGGGTATCCCGAATTTCGATCCAAAGTCCATGTCACTTCCATGTTTTCAATTCTTTTTGAAACTATTGTTGACCCCTCCCACTTTTGTTAGGAATGGGGCAACCATGAAAGCCAACTAGGTTTGGAAATCCCTTAGATTTCCCTTCTCGAGGCCTTACGAGATCGCTGGCGTCATTTGACAGATCTTGGACGGTAAAAAAGAGAGAGTAAAATGCGATTTCTGAATCTTCATCCACAGAAATCTCTTCTACAATTAACTACAGTTCGTGATTTTTGTTTTCTCTACATGATGAATCATGGGATTTTCAGGGAACCGATTTTCAGACTAACCCGTGAAAGTGCTAGTCAAATTGTTCAGGCATTCATAGGCATCCAGCATACAAAATTTTGAACCCCCTATTTTTAGGTTGTTTTTTTCAAAGAGTGAAAGAGTGAGAGTGTTTGGGAAACATGGCAACCTATTGTGCATGGACGACAAGCATGACAGGTCTGGTAGTCAATTCAATTCACTGGTGTCCGAATGGTGTCTGAAATGGGGACATGGGTCGCCAGCTGGCGGCCTGGTGAAGCAAAATGGCTGGTAGCTATGGATGTTTACGGCCCCCAGATGACTAACCGAGTGCGAATGGCACCTTGGAAGAGACCAACGTTTTGAAAATTCAGTGCATCTTCTCCAAAGACAAAACGATTTTTTCGGACACTCTCCGCCACTGGGAACAAAGTCTTGAGTGGAAATTACTATAAGAAATCGGACATGGGGGTTTCCATAAATGGGGTACCCAATAGCTGGATGGTTTATAAGGGAAAATCCTACTAAAATGGATGATTTGGGGGTACCCATATTTTAGGAAACCCCTACATGGCCAGAAAAAAACTCGTCCACAGCATCTATGAGTGATCTTTACACTGTGAGAATGATTTCGTCCAAAGCTAGAAAGTATGCAAGTCGTAGGAAAGGGGACTGAAACATGATTCCCTGTTGAATTTTGCTAACATTTTTTATGATTACAGTATATTACAGTATTCAGTTTTCTATCTTGTTTTGGAATCACTATAGTCCAGATTCGTGACTTGTTACTGCAGAGATAGGAATGCTGAATCTCTGGGTTTTTCGGCCTCAAACAGCTTCAGAAAAAATGCCAAACAGCAGCTGACGGCCGAAGATTTGTAAGCGCAATGGCACATTCAGTCAATGTTCAGCACACATTGTCCAGTTGCATTTTGCCCATTGCTTTTTCAGATTCTTTGGCTAAGCACTTTCTCCTTAAAGCCCATGTTCACATGACCCAAGTCCGGTCATGGCTCCAAATTGCAGCCCTGGAACTAGTCCACCGTTGTCACCACCTTCGTTTTGGGGTCGTCTGTCACCACCCTTCGTCAAGATTAGCCTCAGTTCCACTGCCCGCCGGCGGGACACCAAAAACCGATGCATGGGCTGCGGAGCCAGTTCCGGTCAGAAATATGCGGTGCTGGCCCCAGGACGGTGTTAAGACGATGGGTTACTGTGAAGAATTGATGATTCATGATATAACTATCTGGGAATATGTGGGCTTGTCAATTGGAATGATCAACAAACATGGGGAGAAAGACTATCAACAATTGGGACTGGGATTCATGGTGGATATAGGAATTATGATGCTACAACCAGTAAAATGTGGGGCCGCAGTGGATTTATGATGGAATGTTGCCTAGCCCAGTCCTTCAGAATTGCAAGCCATATTTTGCACCCGAAGATTTATGACGCACTCAACAAAAACTGATAAACATTGTACATTGGCCACATTGTGATTTCATGTGAAAATGGAGCTGGTGACAGGTGACTGGGGAGAGGCTACTTGGTCGTGGTCATGGTAACCTCTGGTTTTTTTTCAGATTCATCCGGAAGTTTTCATGGCTTCAGAGCAGTTCCCAAAAGGACCATTAGTATCCATTAGTTGTCACCATTGAAACAAGGGGATTTCTCATGTAAAAAGTGGCTTTCTGATGGTCATCATTTGGATATTTCCTAAGTCATTGAGGTACCCCCAAACATCATCCAGTCGTCATGGATGACCAGACCATAGCATTGACACGAACTCGTGACTTGGGGATGCCACATATACTTGGGAAACCACCATCATGTTAGGACTCCATTCGAATGGCAATAGTTCCCCATTTCTTGGATTCTAGGAACCATTCTATGTCAATACCCATGACGGATCCATGGTGCTGGTATATATGCTAACATAAAGGGGGTATATTGATGGGATTCATGTTACCATATATAGCAGCACCATGGATCCTATGTCAATAGTTTTTGCTATCTTTTTGCTGTAACCCATGTTTGTTAGGACGGCCATGTAAAATCGTCGGCCATCTTTGCCCGTCAGAGGTGGATTATAACCGTCTGGAGTGAAGCCTTACTTACCTTCCGGTAATCAAACATGGCTTGCGGGAAAATCCACGAACTAAATAAAGGTTTTAATGGGAAAATATGGGAAAATCATCTATAAATATGGGATCAAATATGGGATGCAACATGGGATACACTCATATTTACTTCGATGATTTTCCCAACAAACTATATAAACCTCCATGAACAGTGGTGGGGATTTTCCAGCCTGCGTGCCATGTTTGGTTTTCCACCAGAGGGTAGATCAGTTGTAACCTTAGTTGATGATGCTCCCGCAGCCGGATCACTCAGCATCAGTTCCCCCGTCCGAAGTGCCAGGCCACTTGCCGCGGATGTAGGAAGATGGGGGAAAAATTGCCAACCAAAACTGGGGTGAAAAAAATATGGGTCATTCCTAATGTCATCAATCAATAAATGTGTTATAAATGAAGCCCATAACAATACTGGATTGATGTTTATTATCGTGTTATAAATGAACATATTATCAATGGCCATAAGCCCACACAGTATTTCAATCACAGTATGTGTAATAAACGTTGCAATCCAAATGTGGGCCGTTTGAAACTGGGCTTAACCGCGAACCTGCACGAAGCCACTTGGATGGTCTACTGAGTGACCGGTTTTCCATGGTGTTCCGGTTCCATACCATGTAGCAGTTTTGAATCAACATGTGAGATTATTACATGATTGGAACCATATTAGATATATAAATGGGTATCAATAAGTCAATAAGAATATATATATATGGATAATAACCATAATAATAGTTTTTTCAATAATCATCAACATATTGATTATGGTATCCATGATGAGTATATCATGGTATCCATGGTACATCATGGTACCATGATTTTGAAAAAAAAAAATTGGATAACTCACAACAGTATGGTATCAATATGTTGAATCATGGTTTTATCATGACTTTTTTTCCAGAGATTGTATACCGCGTTTTTACAACAGTCATTTATTTTAAGGGTGACCCCTTGATGTCCCTTTGATGTCCATCTCAGCTTCAGTCGTGTGTCAGTCAATGCGAGGCCCATGACCGACAACACAATGGATGGATTGCAAGTGAATGCGCGCGTGGTCGCGTTGGGCGAGGACGACCGGGTCACTGTTTGTGCTTCGCAAAGGCCACTGTTGGAGTGATATGTACATATGTCATATGAATATAAAGACAAATGTAAGCATAGAAATGGATATGTCCCTCTCTCTCTCTCTATATGTGATATAGTATGATGTGTTTAATACCAATCATTATATACCGTAATCACAGATGTAAATACCATTATACAACCATTTCATGCCATTTTATTCAACCAAATCCCCTAATTCCCAGATATTGCCTATCATATCCCGCGGTTGGTGAGTTTTTTCCTTTTCATATGATATCTCAGAATAAATACCGCAATTCTGCCAACTGCGTGTAAAACTCCAATTGGAAGATGTTTCAATTACAATTACCCCCTTCTGAGGTAATTACTAGTAGTAATAGTTTCCGAATGATTTCCGGTCTGATTGGTGGTTTGGAACATGGCTTTTATGACTGTCCATTCAGTTGGGAATGTCATCATCCCAACTGACGATTCGTCCATCATTTTTCAGAGGGGTAGAGCTCAACCACCAACCAGAAAATGTTATTAACCATCATTAACCCTCATCATTAACCGTTAAATTAACAGTATATTAACCATTATTAACAGTATATTAACCATTATTAACAGTATATTAGCCAGTATTAACCATATAATAACCATCATTAGCCATATATTAACCGTTAAATTAACAGTATATTAACCATTAGGGCTAGGTCGGTTGTTCAACCACCAACCAGGATCGAGCAATGAGTCCAGTAGAGCCAGTGCAGATGCACTGCACAGGCCGGTGGGAGCCATGGTAGTCATTTTTTTGACGACTGAAGCATCAAAAAAGGACGTTTTAAGCAGTAAAAATCGTGTGTTTTTTAAGAAGTAAAACATGGATAACCCACTCAACATGGAGATTCGAACCAGTAAAATGACGAGTTTAAGTTTAATCTTTTTGATTTTTAAGTTTAGTCATTGAACATGGGCATTGAACCATCAAACATGTGGATCAAACCTTCAAACATTTGGATTTCGCCTCGCCAAAAAAGTGGGGAGATTTCCTATCAAAATATGGGGAGATCATGGGAATCTAATGGTACCCGCTGGTAATGACTAACAGTTCGCGAACTTGAAGCCATGGCCATAGAAATAGTGAGTTTTCCCATTCAAAATGGTGTTGATTTTCCATATAAATCACCATTTTCCCATGGTTTTCCCATGGTTTTCCCATGGTTTTCCCATGGTTTCCCATGGTTTTCCCACGGTTTTCCCATTAAAAATGGTGGATCTTTCCATGGTTTTTGGTATGTTTACCAGGTCGGGTATGATGATATCGTGGATTCACCACCCAACATCAATTCCTCCAGGTAGTTACCCGCTGGTAAACGTTGACATAACGGAAAATTACCATTTTTTCATGGGAAAACCATGGGAAAACCTTGGGAAAATGGTGATTTATATGGAAAGATCCACCATTTTGTAGCTGGGTAAATCAACGAACTTTCTATGACCATTTTCCAGTTCGCGAACTGTTAACGGTGGATTTTTCCACAGCCATTGTTAAATTTTTGAGGCTTTAGCAGGCGATCAACGAAGCACCAATTTTGAGCTCCGGATTTTCTCCAGTGGAGGACCCAATTTTTTTCTGTTCAGAGGCGAAAAAGCCATGAAACATGCCCATACCACGACGCGGCGGCTCACGAAGATTGCGGGTCTTACTTTGTCGCTTGGGACCGGGAAGGACTGGGTGGGACCGGCTGGGACCACCATAAGATGGATGTGTCTGAAGATGGAGGATCAATCAATGGCAATCTGACTGGGGAAAATTGATGATGAAGTGGATATTAGTGGATAATTATTAGTGGATTTCGTGAGATACCATATTTGGCAAACCAAGACTTTGGTGTCCCAGAAAATATGCTACAAACGACTATCAACATTAAGCTCCAGTACAGGATTCCCACAATCGGATAGTTTCCAATGAACCAAGTTTATCATCAGCTTCACTGAAGTCGAAAATCTTCAGGACAACCAACACACAGCTCAAGTTAGGACATAACCATATTGGACCATATGGAGATGCTGAGAAAAGCCTGATCAAAGTTTGGGGATAAACACAGTCCTTTCAGCCATAAGGTATAGCTCCTGAGACCTCACCTAGCCATAAGGTAATCTACCATGGACAACCCGACAACCCCCCCTATGACCTATGAATCTCTGTGAATTCCATGGCACGGCCTCCGTGACGCCGAGGTTTGTGACCATCTTCCTCTTCTCCTTCTTTGGCCACCTGGCCGTAATGGAACAGTGGCATTACCTGATCATTTTTCACATAGCGAACTGGAAGCCATGGCCCAGTCGAAAGTTCGTTGATTTACCCAGCTAGAAAATGGTGGATCTTTCCATAGTTAATGCTAAGTAGCCCTCTGGTAATGACTAACCTATAGCTATTGAAGCCATGGCCCAGTCGACCATGGCCCAGTCGAAATAGTTGATTTACCCAGCTAGAAAATGGTGGATCTTTCCAGTTCGTTATGTAAATGTAGAAACCAGGCCGGGTATTGTCCAAAGGTCATGAAAACGATGCATCCAAAAGTAAGCCAAAAAAGAAAGGCCGCTATAGCCGGTATAGCTTCTTAGCAGACCATCTCATATCTATCATCAAGCTGGGGATATCGGTTTTGCACAGTTTTCCCGCTCACCTGTTGAAGGCAGCTTCAGATCTGTCGGCAGAGCATCGAAAGCGTCTCTTTTTTGCCAAAATATACAACACAAATTCTTTGTTGGGCATATTTTATCTCAACAAATTCCATAAAAGCATATGAAATTTTGGAGGGCGGGGGAAGTGGTGTGACACGATGCCCTTTTGGGAAGCCTATAGAGGGCCCAGTGGGTATTTGATGGATGTTTGGGAACTGTTGTTCAACCTAGCAACCAGTGGGAAAAGGACAATTGACTTATTTGTAATATATAACATCTTCTAGTGTTTTGAATGTATGAAAAATATTCCCCACCAGCAACCATTCTCCACGGGAGGTCCAAGCCTTGGACCATTCTAGCCTTGTCACATCTATCAACCATTGAAAACAACTGCATGATGCTTATCCCACAGCCGTTTTCTATCATTTTCTATCACTGCAAAGTAGGTTGTATCACTGCAAGGAGCCCAATCTCCGCTTTAAATCGCTTCGTTGGTCGTTCCGTTGGTCGTTCCGTTGGCCTCTCAAGGTTGGCCCAGCAATGTGATTGAGGATGAGACCGTGCATAGACAGACACTTGGCAAAAATCATTCGACCAACTGAGCCATGAGAGTGAGTTATACCTCTGTTGATAGGTTTATTGTTGGGGATGATCATGGGAATTAAGCTAAGAGGTTTACTGGGGATTATTAGCCAAACCGGTTGTGATAACTTATTGGGGATTAGAATGATGGGGATTAATCTAGCTGGCTTGTTGGTGATTATTCACCTAACTGGTTATGATAACCACTAAAATTGGGGTTATTCACCTAGATGATTTATTGCTGATTACGAACTAACCCATAATTAATAGGAATACTTGCCAACCAACCAGCATAGATGGAAAGTGAGCCATGGGGACATGGGAATGGGTCAAAACCTCCAATCATCGTGCCGTTTATTTCTGTGGGATGAATTTCACAGTTCGTGACGTGGAACATCCACCACTTCTAGAAAATCATCATTCATAGTTGATTTACCGAACTTAAAAAATGGTGGATTTTTCTATATAAATCACCATTTTCCCATGGTTTTCCCATCATTTTCCCATTCAAAAATGGTGGATTTTCCAGTTCGCGAACTGTTAAATCACCGGAGGGTAGTGGTGGTGGTTGTTAGTTCAGCTTGATGAACGATGAACTCCAGGTACAACAAATTTATCTACTGTACATAAACCATAGTATTCATGGGGTGAACATAAACCATAGTGAAATGAAATGTTTCTATAACATATCTATGGGCCTATGGGTTTAAAATGAGTAACTATAACATATATCTATCCCATGACGGATCCATGGTGCTGGTAGATTAATGCTAACATAAAGGGGGTATATTGATGGGATCCATGTTACTATATATAGCAGCACCATGGATCCGTCATGGGATATATGTTTTGATGATTTTGATGTGATACATTTCTGTTTTGGTGTTCAGAATTGATACCTTCTTTGGATTTCTGAAAGGCATTTTTTATAAGACGAGGACCGTTTTTTCGAGAACTGAGGATTCTGGCCGCCCTCTTCCTGACTGGTATCATCCTAGTGGCTTTAGAGGCGCTGGCAGCTGCTGGCAGCTGCTGGCAGCTGGCGTTGGTTTTGTTTGATGATTTTGATGACACCAAAAGCGAAGTATGTCTACTTACCAAATGGATTGGTGTTATGGCCATATTTACTGTACTCTACTTGTAAGATAGGTGTCAAAAAAATGGACTTCAAAATTGGGCTGAATGGAGGCTGTAGCTGTTTGAGATGGGATCTAACATAGTCAAACAATCTGTCAAACATCATCCGCAAGTCACCCATGGTTCCATTCCTGTCCTGGGGTTTCTCCAGGGTTCACCCGTGGGTGAAGCAACCCCTGAAACAGAAAAAACACGGCCGGCTACGGCACCTGTGGGACCATCGAACAAAAATAAGCTGTCCGTGATATTGCCATTTTTTTTAAACCACGATATTGGCATTTTATTGATAGAATATGTCTAGATGTGGTTGGTTTCATACTGCACTTTCAAGATGGTCACATTCTTATTCCAATATAGTTCTACATCCCAAGATATTGTTTCTCCAATATTTCTATAGTTCTACCATCAGATTTGGAGACTTTGAGCTGGTTTCATCCCCAAAATCATCCAAAATCAGCCCATCCTCTACCAGCCATCAGCCCATCCTCCATGCCACCGCGCCACCGAAAGGATGTGGTACGACTCGACAAGTCGGCGATCATGCTCGTGTTGGCCTCCGTGCGCCTCGGTTGACGCAACGAACGAAACGGAACGGGCTGACACGTTTTGCTGACCGTCGCTGCTGGGTGAATGTCTGCAGGTTGTTTTGGAAAATGGGCGAAAATTGTACATATATATAATATAATATATATATATATTATATAATATATATATATATAGTTGTTTCCATCATTTTTTCCATGTGGCTAATTATTGTACAGTTCCAGTTGTGCTGAGGTTTCGATTCAGAATTAGCCCTAAAATTTTCAATTCTTGACGGTAAGTAACTCACTTATGTATAGCTGGTTTAAAACACATCTTGATGGTCAAATGGTCAACAGAAAAACCCATCATTTTTCCCCATGTTTTTTCCCAATATCGGCTGACTATTTCGTGGTGCTTTAGTCCCATGCCCAGGATGTGGACGTACCATGCAGCCAGCTGTCATCCAACCCGTTCCGTCGAGGGACACGAGGAGTTCGCTTCAGAGTTGGGCAAGGCCCGGCGAAACGGCGCGCCTGGAAGTTGACGAAAAAAGTGACGTAAGATACCAAAGAGTGGGGCCCCCAAAACGTTATAAACCCACCTACCCTCTGGTAATTTAACATAGCTATTGAAAATGGCTATTTATAGTGGATTTTCCCATGAAACATGGTGATTTTCCATAGTTTTTTGTATGTTTACCAGAGGGTATATCATAGCCCATAGGATCCATGGTGCTGGTATATACTGTATATATATATATATATATATACTAACATGAATGGGGTATATTGATGGGATCCATGTTACCATATATAGCAGCACCATGGATCCGTCATGGGATAGATACCCTCTGGTAATTTAACATAGCTATGGAAAATCACTGAAAATCACCATTTTTAATGGGTAAATCCACTATAAATGGCAATTTTCAATAGCTATGTTAGTTTACCAGAGGGTATATGTTATGTTACTCATTTTAAACCCATAGATATGTTATAGAAACATTTCATTTCACTATGGTTTGTGTTCACCCCATGAATACTATATAGATATATCTACCCATAAACCATAGTGAAATTGAAGTTATTGGCACCAACTTAGCTAACGAACTGGGGCACCACATTGTAGGTACCTTGGTGGCCAACTACGGATGGTAAGTCATAAACCTAGTTATTCTAGAGGGATAAGTAGGGTTCGTGCACCTCCACAAGGGTTATAACCTACAAAAACTGGAATGAGCCACCAGGTACTGTAGTTAATCACTATATAAATGGGAATAAACCAACAGAAAATGATACTAAATATAATACCATGAAACCTTTCTGTAGTTAATCACTAAAATTTTATGTAGAAAATTGTTAACCAACAGAAAGGTATCTTATATCATGTTATAGCTCATTTTCATCCAGTTGGTTAATCACTAAACATGAGGAACATATGCATGCGAATGGGATATCAGCAACAAAGCAGAGGGTGATTGCCAGTCTAACAGATGGTCGATGGGATACAGGCCGGCATATTTCATAGGGAATTTTCGTAGGATGATGTAACCATCACCATGATAATCTTCCATCATTTGGGGGTGGAAACTGTCTCACTATGGGCTAGTGGAACAAGTTTTCATTTTGTTCGGGCTCTTGAAGCAAATTGCAATACATATTCTTTGGAGAAATTGCCCATTCAAATCCATCAAAATCTACATTTTTAGGCTATATTTTAGGGCATCTAAAGTGATTTTCCCATGATTTTCCCATTCAAATCCATCAAAATCTAGGGCATTTTTAGGGCATCTAAAGTGATTTCCCAGGATTTTTTTTAGGGCATCTGGTGATTTTCCTATATGTTTACCATGATTTTCTCCACTTTTCCAGCTCCAGAGACCTCCCCGTTGCGCCGTCGAACCGTGGTCGTTTCGCCCATGGGCCGCCGCCGAAGCCCCCAGCGCCCGGAGCGCCGCGCGGCCACGGGCTCTGTGCGCAGCGCCGTGCGCAGCGCGGTGCGGAGCGTGGCGGCGGTCTTCGACCCCGGGGACGCCGAGGAGGACGCGACGTGGAGACGTGGAGACCTGTTGGGATGGGAAATTCTCGAAAAAATGGAGGTTTTATGAGGTTTTCATGGGGAAAATCATGGGATTTGATGGAAAATCATGGGGAAAATCATGGAACATTTACCGAAAAACATGGAGGTTTGAATGGATTTGATGGATGATTTCATGGGATTTCATGGGATTTCATGGAATTCCATGGTGGTTTTAAGCCGTGAAAAATTGGGATTTCAGCTGTGAACAATGGGATTTTGTGAAACTCTGGGATTTGATCAGTGAAAATGGGAATTCACCAATGGGAGTATGGTGCCTCCCAGTTACAATCAGTTGGTTTACTGAGTAGATAAAAGCTTCTTGATCCCCATTTATGAGTAGAAAATGGCTGAGTTTTATCATTTGTTGGTTATGGGATGTTATGGGATCTCGAAGCTGTGGTAGAAATTGGATATCCCCAAATGGTCTTGCTCAGCCATTCTGGTTGAGGTTTCACCAGAAAAGAACCACTTTCAACATTTTACCCTAAAAATTCATTTTAAGTTAGAGACAATCAACATCAATCAACTGCCCCAAAAATTATCTTTCTGTTTTCGTTCAATTACCACCCCCTCAACGGCAGCCACCTCCGCAGGAGCTGAACGAGCTGCGTAAGCAGCTGCAAGATGCTTTGGAGTCGCGAAGCACGGCCATCGTGCAGCAACTGGGCCGGGTTGGAGCGACACGTCTTCCTTTTTTTGGGATGGGGATTGAGTAACACCTATCAGGATACAGTATATCCATAGAATAGGTTTTAATAGGTTTTAGACAACCATATAATAATACTGATAATAACGATAATTATACATATATATATATATATATAGATACACAATGCAGTATATAAGTGTAGCTTTGGGTTTCTGTACTTGGAATTGGACGATCTTTCCACAAAACGCCAAGGAAGTTTTTTCAATCCCAAAGTGGCCAGGATTCCCATAGGAATTCCATCGGAATTCCATCGTCCTGATCGATCGTCCTGGGGATGCCAATATTTTTAGGGGTTTTCCCAACAAGACGATCATCGTTATTTCATATATGTCATGGTTCCAACTGTTCTTTGCACATTGACATCAGATATTTCGGCCACAGATGAGCTTGTTTGAACCTAGAGTGACCCAAACTTTGATGGTTATTCCAGTTATTCATCATTTTCCCCTACAAATTGCCATGTTGAGGCATCATCCCACTCTTGCATTTGCCATTTTTGGCTGTTTCAATCATGTTTTAAGTCCACATTTCCGAAGTTTCCGAAGTGCTTGCGTTCCATTTGTGCTGGAGAAACCTGCCATTTGTTGGGGCCCTTGTAACCCGTTCGAGGCATTACAAGGACATCGCGCAGCCGGATGTGAACGAAAAGGTCTACGACGAGATCACGAAGATCTCCACGGCGTTGAAGCAGTTGAAGGTCGGTGGAAGTTTCCTTAAATGGGGGGTACCTCAATAGCTGGATGGTAATGGAACATCCCAATCTAAAATGGATGAGAACTGGGGGTAGCCCTATGTTAGGAAACCTCTAGACTCTACATGGGGATTGGATGGCATCCAAAATAGGGATAGTAGCCTCCGGTAGTCAGGCGTAGCTGGCTGCGAAATCGCCGAACTAAATGGTGAGCACAGCCAGTTGTGCCATGGTCAAAACATGGTATATGGTAGTCATCCATTCCATAATGGGAATCCAAACATCATGGGTACAAATCTCTGGGACAATGGATTGACGACCATTACCCGATACGGATAGCCTCTGGTAAACTAACATAGCTATGGAAATTCACCATGTTTGAGTTCGGTAAATCAACTCCAAAGGGCAATTTTGAATGGCTGCGTCAAATTACCGGAGGGTATACATATTCAAATTTAAATCCCCATGAAAATGGATTGATGACTATTCCCTATCATGGATATATATATATATATACAATGGATTGGTTGGAAAATCTTAACCCATGGCGTTTTTCCAATTTTCCCTTAAACCAATCCATTGACACACATATATATATATATATATATACATACATACATACATACATACATACATACAATCCATCTAACTTGACCAAGGTACATGTGGGGTTTCTAATGACGACCCCCCACAGAGCGACCGGCCGACTTCGTGAGGACGCAGAGCTGCATCGTGGCAAGCTCTTGCGACAGCTGCGGTTGGACCTAGAGACCTGACAGAAGTTGGAGATTCCCAAGATTTTTTTTGGGGGATACCCTCTGGTGAACTAACATAGCAATGGAAAGATCCACCATTTTTCATGGGAAAATCCACTATTTCGACTGGGCCATTTTCCATTGCTATGTTAGTTCACCTTTGGGATCTGTTGAATTCAATGATTCAGAAAAAATGGGATGTAAATCATCAACATCTTTTGGATTTTGGGAGACTTGTTGGCTTTTGATTTTTGGGATTCTCCCTAAAAATCATCATGAAAAAAACACCATTCTCAGTCATGCAAGGTTTATGGCATTGTGTTTACATGGGTTTACCATGGTAAACACCACATTACTAAAGTTTGATCACCACAGATCTACCCTTTGGCAATTTAACATAGCTATGGACGCCTTTATAGATGATATATGAATCTTTACCCTCTGGTAAACATACAAACAACTACGGAAAGATCCACCATTTTCAATGGGTAAATCCATTATTTCTATGGTCATTTTCAATAGCTATGTCAAATTACCAGAGGGTATGAGCATTTACCTAAAGTATGGGGATACTTTGGGTTTAAATGTTCATCAACCGCCGAGTTACAACCATTATTGGGAGAAAATCTCACGCCTCAGGTGTCATCAAGCAATGGCAGGCTACAGGGAAATCCCCGAACTAACGGGCATCCATATCGATAGCATTCTATAGATTTCTATAGCATATATATGCATATATATATATATATATACATACATACATATATATATATATAATCCCATCACCCTAATATTAAGCACCCCATACATGGTCCCAACTATGTGGAATTTCCCTACTAAATGGGCGATTTCCCAGCAAACCATGTTATAACAAGCGAGCTATTTCATGGGGGTTTTAACAATCAAACAGAGTGCCATGGTCATAAGTTGGAGTAAATTAGATTAAGGCATTAACTGGATTTAATTGATGGATGGTCATCAATACACTTTCGAACAAACAACAACAACAACAACAACAACAACAACAACAACAACAACAGCAACAGCAACAGCAACAGCAACAACAACAACAACAACAAAACAACACACATATACATTTAAGGATTCTTATTATGGGACTGATGACCAGACCACATATACCAGTTTTTGACCATGGCAATATTGGGATATCATCCAGAAACTATGTTGCGATGTAGAAATTTTAGAATGACACTATGTTTGATGTGGCTATAGATTTCAAGTGGTTAAACTATCCACAATGGCCCAAAAGAATTAAAACAATGACACATGAACCTGTACATCAATGTACATCAACTCGTTAAATGCACATGCCAAACATACTGTCTTCTTCTTGGAAACGGTGACATTTTGGGCACATATTGACCCAAGATGATCCGAGTACAGAAAAATTCATCCGGCGACAGATTGGTAAAAGTTTAACCCATCGAACCATACATCCCAGTCTTAAAAAATCCATAAAAATCCCAATTTTCTTGTGGCCAAATCCCTCTTTTCGTTGCTTCAATCTGCGTTGGTCAAGTCGCTGCAATCCCAAGGAGAGCCTCGCTGCCGACCTCCGTCGCCAGCTGACGCTCTCTGCGCTTTCCACCGCGCCTTCCGCGGCTTCGGCGCCTGCTGCACCGGCAGCGAAGGCGAAGGCGAAGGGCCGAAGGAATGCGAAGGTCAACGAGGCGATGGAAGTTTGGGAAGTCTCCAGTTGGGGATCTATATGGAATATTCTATATAATAGGATATCATGGGAATACTTTAATGGTCTCAGCTACTTGGTATTTATACAATGTTATTATATTGGCACTATTATAATGCATATTGTACTGGTTGGTGGTTTGGAACATGAATTTTATTTTTTCCATTCAGTTGGGAATTTCATCATCCCAACTGACGAACTCATATTTTTCAGAGGGGTTCAAACCACCAACCAGATGGGAATATCATGGGAATACTTCAATGGATTTATTTATAGTTGGGAAGTCCCACAGCAGGAAGGACCCCCCTCAACCGCAATTTTCTACCCCGAACATGGCTGGGAAATCGCCGAAGTGAATGGCGGACTTTTCATTGCCATGTTTGATTGCTGGAGGGTATCGAATATAAACTGGTTGTTTATGTTACCCCATCCAACTACAAAGCTACAAATCTAATCCCAGTTGGATAGAAGTCATACATCCACAGAAACCTGTTTAGGGGGTTCCCTTTCTGTGGTGGTATAGACATTTAGTGGATTGGGAAGAATGAGGATGCAATATGATATAATGGAGATCTCTCGGACTGGCATTGGCTTATCTACTGAACAAACCCTAAAAATGGTTGCCATAATAGCTCTACCTCGTTCGCCATTGATCATTTTTTTGGGAATACCGTTAATTATACCCCAATTGTTTCATGACAGGAATCGGCTTCCCAACAAGGGATATCAGGTCATTTTAATGGTTATTGGTCGAAACCGATTAGCCAAGAGGCATTGGTTGACATCGACAGAGTTCCCGCGGCATCGTTCGCCAGGCACCAAAGGCTCTCCCAACAACTCAGAAGCGCCGGACGCGCACACTCCGCGATTGATGCGATGCAACGGTTGGGGTTGGGCGATGGTAGTGGTGTCACTAGTGACACTAGTGGAGTCGTTCTCGACTCCAGGATGATTTTTCACATCTGAGTCCGTGATGATCCAAAGCGGCAAAAAGAAATTGAAGATGTGTTCAAGGTTGGCTGCTTTGAGTTGTTGATTCAAAGTGAAAAAAATGGGAACGGCTGTTGTGGTGAGACCTTCAAAGCGAACATGCCTTTGCAAGGAATGGAGTTTGGATGACTGGCATCTGCCATGAACGATTTTCATGGGTTCATAACATTCAAGAGGAAGTCATCACTGCAGTGTCAGATACGTTTGATTGGATTTTAAAGGTTAATGACTGAACTGCAGGGATGGGTTTATTTCAAACTATTTCAAACACCAAATTAAAATAGATCTCTTTTGGCTCATTGTACTTTTCACATTTTTTCACAATGGCAGATGCGGCTTGTCCGACAGTAAATCCCTTCTCTTTGGTGAAGGAAAGGCAGTGTGGCAGATGACAGCGCAGCATGAATGGCAGTGGCATCCCACTCAGTGTGAACATCGGATGGGTCGAAATTGAGGTACTGGAAAATACGAAGAACAAACTTGGTCCGCTGTGGTACATCATGGTACAGCATTCTATTTCTGGAGGGTTGATCAAACTTGCACTTCCAATGATGTACTTAGACTTATTTACTCCAAGTTTTCTGGCGATTCTTTTGGTGCTGGAGTCCTTGCTGTATTTTGATGGATATTTTGATGGATATAACAAGCCTTGTTCCCATCATTGCGCAGTTGGCTGGTTGGGCTGGTTGAATTTTTACATCGGGAACTGACGACGTAACTTACATCAGGAACTACAAGTGCAGTGGAATCACCTTGTGTGCTGCGCTGGGCAATTGCTGGCTGACTTCGAAGTTTTTCTGATGGTACCCTCTGGTAAAACGTTTACATAACTATGGAAAATCACCATGTTTAATGGGAAAATCCACTAGAAATGTTCATTTTCAATTTCAATAGCTATGTTAAATTACCAGAGGGTATTGGTTGGGATTTGACACTGTGAAATTGAACCGACTGTGAATGATCAGTTTTTCGCACTGTTCTGCTTTTTCGCACAGTTTCGAGACACTAATTCTGCATTGGCCACACCATATTGAACACTTCTTGACCTGCAAGTGTTCATGTTTCCGTTTACTTTTTCCTTCTAAAATTCGATAAAAACTCTCCAATTGTCATGTGGCACTTTTGGCCAAAGAACTGTATGATCCCCTCAGAAAGCAACTAATGGTGGTAAAACAATCATAAAACATCCCCAATTTCACCATAAATAGGTGGTATATAGTATAAACCATTCCCAAATGGGTGGTTTATTATTGTTTTTCCCACATTAATTACAGCACAACTTTTTAGGGTCGACTTGTGCTTTCGAGAGGAAAAGCTTTGCAAGTCCCGGCAAATGTCGCAATTTGGCCCCTGTAAACATCACGACTCCTGCGGGGTTGGAGTGTGCAGTGCCTGTGGCCCACTCAGCCAGTTGGCAAAGCCAGATATGTTTGAAACATGAAATTGTCATGCGACTGACAGATATTTAGCAACCAACAGCCTGGAAAATGATATACCATCTGGTAATTCGACACATAGCTATAGGACACATCATCAAAATCTTCATCTTTCATAGGTAAATCATGGAATCAAATGGGCCAGATGTGGGGCACCGGCCATCTACGGTTGACTGGGCTGATCTAGGCAAGACATCTTTCTGGTCCGGCGTTCACAAGAGGCGCTACAGTGACATAGCATGGCGCTGCATGGTGAAAAAGATGCGGGGCGAAGTCAGTAGATGGATGTTTTTTGGACAAATCTTAACCAGAAAACATTGTTTTTCTCACCAAATATTAACCAGAAAACATGGTTTTTCTCACCAAATATCCACCAATCATACAGATATGAATTATATCCACCATCAATTTCTACCACTACACCGATTCGCTTTCGGCATAGAACTTCTCATCCTCCTAACTTCAGTTGGATCATTTTGTGGTTTCTGTTTGTTATATATTGTTATGAAATCATCATCATCATCATCATCATCATCATCCTCCTCATCATCATCATCATCATCCTCATAATCATCATCATCATCATCATCATCCTCATCATCATCATCATCGTCATCATCATCATCATCGTCATCATCATCATCAGCATCATCATCATCATCAGCATCAGCATCATCATCATCATCATCATCATCGTCATCATCATCATTGTTAAATAGCATTATATAGCATCACTGTTACTGTTACTGTCGTTGTTGTCGTTGGCTCCGCAAAAGAGCACTGCAGCACTGCAGGGCTTGGAGGATGTGGGGAAGGTGATCCTGTTCCTTCTCCCAGCGATGTGCCTAGTCGAGTCCATTGACCACATGACCCTTGGCTTCCCGCTGGTCGCAGATGGCTTAGAAAACTATAGTTACTATAAGCAGCTATTAAACTATGTAACTATGGATGATCCATGAACTATTTACTTATAACTATTTGGATTTCTCTGAAAATGTTGAGTTAATCTTCCCAATGAAATAGCCATTTAAAAACGGGATAATGATCAGCAAAACCATTGGGAAAATGGGGTACACGACATTTTCAGACAAACCCGTATAGCAATCACCAGCTGGTCCTAGGGTCCTAGGCGAAGTGGAAGCCATGGCCTATGCTGTGGTGAGAAATGTTTCATGATGATTTGCCGAAGTCAAAAATGGTGATTTGCCATCGCTACCAAAATACAACCCCAAAATGTCACATAAAGCTTGAACAATAGAACCAGATACCATATAGATTATTTTACTCATGCCAGTAGTGAGTGAATATTTTGCACTTGCTTAGCAAATGAATCTTCACCAGTTCGTACTAAACTCATCTAACATTAACATCTAGTAGTGTTTACCTTTACCATAATATTAAGATTGAATATAACACACCAGAAATGGGTTCCATGTCAAATTTATAGGTGTTTACTAGGTGACTATATCGAAGTTGGACTTATATGGACGCTATAAGGTCGATGGCAGTGGTCGAGACAGGGTTGTCGACACAGGAAAGCTGGAGAACTTTACTTAGCCCAAATGCTCCATGGTGCTGGAATATTTACCAACATTTGCCCTTGTCCAAAATCACCCAGTTTTGTAGGTATAAATATACCATACATGGAGCATATGGGTATTTACATAGCCTGGACTCCCATTGAGAAGTTTTCTGGATGACGATTCATTTGACACAATGCTATCAAGCTTGTGGAGTTGAATGCGGGCAGATTTGGTGGGGACGGCTTCAGGAGTCAACATTCACCCCGGCCTTAAGGCCTCAAACCCACTGAAATCAATTCAAGGGTCATATTTTGATATATTTTGAGGATAAACATGTATTGACCCTCCAATTTCAACTCTGATTTTCCCATTTTGTTTGAGTCGTAACTATTCGTAACCCTCCAGTAACCGAAGAATTTTGATCCCTGAATTTCAGCATCGTGCTTTCCCCTGGCGCTGAGGAAAGGCTTTGCCGTGGTCACTCGTTTTATCGTTCGCTGTACCAAGGAGAAGGCGAAGACGGTTTGTCGTTAGGGACCAGTTGAGCCTTGTTGATGACGTGATATGACAGGGATATGATAGGGATACAATTCAGTTAGGATGTTTTTCGGATATACCATGCATAGGATAGGATTTATAAGCAGGGATATCATAACAGGAGTATAAACCGTATATAGGATATATGTTTTAAGAAAGTGTTACAATTAACCTAACCATCAGACAGGGGGACAAAGTATATCCTCTGATAGAATGGGATATACGAATGGCAGTGGAACCCTACCATAAAGCCAATTGTAGATTGTTTTCCCTCAAAAACATTCATTTATAGATAATTGAATTTCCATTGACATATAAACCTAAAAACAACACCATAAAAATGTCAAGAAAACAAACACCTAAAATTGAGTGTGAATGGTACGTAAACCTACAAAAACCATGACATCAAAACCACCTCGAGGGAACACCACCTAAGACTTCCCCTACAAAAGCCTACTGAAACCTATAAACATCACCTGGTTGGTGGTTTGGAACATTTTTTTTTCCATACATTGGGAATGTCATCATCCCAACTGACTTTCACTCCATCATTTTTCAGAGGGGTAGGTCAACCACCAACCAGCTGTTCTTGTTGCTATCACCAGGTTTTGCCACTCAGTTTCCCCAGTTCCATCCTGCTCCGCTCAGCCTGGTCGTTTGATGCCCATCGTTTGCGTGTTGGCCTTCTTCCTTAGCTCGGCCCCGTGGTTTTGATCCGGAAAAACCATGTTTTTTGTTGGGGCCGAACCTGGGGGTTTTCTTGTGATTTTTGAATATTTTTGGGGTGAACCCATGATGAAATCAACTCCATTGGTTGAGGTAAACAAAATGTTACCTTTTATGGGGATAACCATGGTATAACTGTATATAACCATGGTGAAATCAACATCAGAATGTTGGGATATGGCTCCCCTATAACTATGCGTGTAGAATGTTATATACCGACTTGATGTTTTGGAGGGAAGTAAAAAAAAAAGAACGTGGATAGAACGTGGCTTGGGGATATTACATTTTGATTATCTTCATGTTGTTCTATGTTGTTACCAATAAATGATTATATAGATACGGGGATTCAACAAGCACAAGTTAAAAGGGGGCTTCATCAACAAACATGGGATTCAATTCCACCAACAATGGTAGGAAACAAAACGGTAGCCCACCAAAAATGGAGGTTGAATGCAACTAAACGGGGCGAGACTTGAAGACTATTTTGATTTCATAGTTCCTTTCGAAAGGAGGAATCTATAAGCATAATATAAGGGAATTCACGGAATTCTCATTCCAAGATAGTGCAGCCACGGAGAATGAACAAAACTACAGTGAAACTGGTGAGAACATCAAGGAAGAACTCTTGTTGGGTGGTTTCAACCATGTTCAAACTATGTTTGATGGTTCAATTCTGTAATTCGGGATGGGTTACCTTAGGGTAAACTAACAGTTCGATGTGGACAATCACCATGTTATAATATAGCTAATCATCATTTTTTTCCATGGCTTCAACATCGAGTCAAGTTGACCGGGCAGCTCCCAGGTGATCGACAATCTCACAGCAACCATTGTGTGCATCAAGATTTTGCAGAGAGTGGTTCCTCACAATCAGGCGCTGAGAGTTGACGGGCCACGCATGCCCATTTTGGATCGGTCCTTGAATGGGAGAGATCCTGAGTTGGAATATGGTTTTGTTGGGGGCCTAAAAGTCTCAAAATCTGTCAAATCTGCAAATTTCTCAGGCGATGTTCAGATTGAAATGCAGGGATCAAGCAAAACCTCGATGAAGACTCCTCATCATTTTCTGTATTTTTCCACCTTTTGACTATGTAATTCGTAAAAAGTGTTGGTGATGTGTCGAGTGAATGACAGATGATTTTCGCTTAAGATTCACCAGCCTCACGTTTCCGCTGGTGCAATCGGTAATGACAAACATAGCGAAAATCACCATTTTAATAGGTAAACCCTATTTCTATGGGCCATGGCCTCCATAGCAAACTGTTAGTTTACCGGTACTTCTGTAGGGTTCCGTTTGTTGTCCACCATTTTTTCCCATTGAAAAGATGTCTTTTAGTGCGAATCTGTCTGAATGCATTGGTTAAATCATTTGAAATCCCCAGATGTTGGTGTTGGTAGGTTACTGTAACTATATACAGTAACATCTTATAAGATACCCTAGAGAACCGTGGTCTTGTCACATCATTTTATAACATAGTACATAAATGGTGATTAAACTGGTACACGATTTATAACATGTTACATATCATTTTATAAGATCAATAATAATGGATTCATTTTTCCACCATTATATTCTCAATATCATTGATGGGACCCAACAAGAAACACCCCCAAAATCACCATTCTCATGGGCGGTATAAACCATCCCCAAATGGTAGGGTCACGGGATCGGGTTCCCCCCATTAGCCATTCTTCAATCCCCATCTTTCTAAATCTGTTTGCCAAATATGGCATATGGTTCAATTCTACCCAATCTCGCTTAAAATGTGGTAGAGTATATGGTTTGGTATATGATAAACCACTATATCATTGCACCATATTATTACTAAACCCCTATATTCACCCATACTCCAACCATAATATGGTACTAAAAACTATAGTACACTAACCTGGTAGGGGTAGATAATGAGCACCCATATTATTACAATTATTATGATATAACTAGTACCAACCATATTATATGTTTTTAAAACATTAAAAATGGTTTCATTTAATATGGTCTACCATATACCATATATTATGTACTAATAACCATATAATTAATTAATTAATTATTATAACCATACACCATATAATACTAACGGTTATGATATAGTTATTATAACCTACTAATTATCTTTCCCAGGATTATACTATTTAGCATTATAACATACTAATGGTTACTAGTACAGTATTATACTTCTCCATATAACTAAATAACCACTAATTAATAGGTTATGATGTTATTAATACTAATATATTATTAATTAAATATCTAAGACCATATAATTTAATTCTCCATATAAGTTAATTAACCATAGATCAGTGATTATTATAACCATATACCATATAAATCCATATAATACTAAGGGTTATTACTGTAGTGATTATAACCTACCAAAAAACACTTTCCCAGGAATATACTATTTTAGCATTGTAACCATTTTTTTTGTTTAATTATGGTTGATTATGGAGAATTATATTTAGTTATTATAGTTATTATAGTTATTATATCCTACATTATACCATGTAATTCTGCCATAATTCTCCATATAAGCTAATCAACCATATAATTAATTAACTATTTCAACCATATACCATATAATACTAATGGTTATTATTGATAGTTATTATAACCTACTGATTATCTTTCCCAGGATTATATCCTACATTTTACCATATAATTCTACCATACTTTTCCATATAACCAGGTTACCATAGAATATGATAATTCTACCACAATTATCCATATAATTTTCAAAAACCAGGCATTATGAACCATATGAATTCCCCAAACAAAAATCTACACCCATGAATTCTATGAAGTCACCAGGTGACCATCCTCCAGCCGCGAACCCGGGGATTCAGCCGAAACCCGAAACCCGCCAGGACTGGCGCCACTCCTGCGGTGGTCTCGTGGTGGTGGCCGCCAACGCGGGTGGAGCCTGGAGTCCGTGCCGTGTCTGAAAAAATGGGGCGTTGGCCATGGAAATTTGGGGCATTTTCCATGGGAAACTTGGGAAAATCTAGGGAAAATCCATGGAAAATTGGTAAAATTTGGGGAAAATCTATGGAAGTTTCATGAAATCCATGGAAAACATCAGAATATGAGAAAATCCATGGAAAAAATGGGACATGAAAACATCAGAATATGAGAAAATCCATGGAAAAATTGGGACATGTCCATCAGAATATGGACACATCCATGAACAAATTGGAAATTTTCATCAGAAAATTATGGAAACATTGTGGAAGTGAATGGGATTTGCCGCCGATTTTGGTGGAGTTTTCCAATAATTTCACAGGATAAATCATCGAACGTTCGATGGGCCATGGCTTCCAGTTCGCGAACTGTTCAATCACCAGAGGATAACGATCCAAATTTGAGGTGATTTGACCTATTTGACCATAGTAAGAATCGGTTAGTTCACCCCAGTTTTTTTTGTGGATCAAGTCAATTTATCCCACTTATGACCATCTTAGTAAGTGAGATGAGCCACCAATGATCCCAATGATCAAATGGGTGTTTTTTCAGCAGTCACCTGTGTTGCTATCACCAAGAGTTACTATAGATATGGCCAGATATGGCCAGTTGGGGCCCCAGAAACCAGTCATAACTGGTTAAAAATGAGGTTGTCATTCCAGAAAGGGTGGTTTTTTACCTGACTTATAATCTTCTTCAGTCCCCCAAAAGTTGCGAAAAAAAACCGAATGAACATCTTGAGGCTGGGGTGTTGTGGAGACCCCAGTTTTACGGCGAAAAATCCTGCTGTAGCAATGGTTGGTGCTTGCTCTTCACATGCAAAGTGTACAAGGTGGGGCCCCCCAGTTATAAGATGGTTTATAAACCCCATTAACTATAGTTATAGGATCCTCCTGGGAATTTAGCCTAAAGAGTTCAGGACATGATGTCTTTAAAAAACTGTATTTTTTAAGGGACATACCTGGCCGGCAAAAAAAAACAGTTTCTATTTTTTAAGGAAATCCTGTTGTTTAACGGTCTCCTATTCTTTAAAACTTTAAGAGGCCTTCCTAGGAAGATTCTAGGAACTTGTTTTTTTGGATTTTTTTGGTATGTTCATCAATGCTTTTGGGATTGTGTGTCAAATGAAAACCAGCTTGCCTGCCGCTTGAACAGATGCTCACAAGCAGAAGACGTGAAGGTGAGATGGAAGATGAAAACGTGATGAGAGATTGCATGTAAATGATCCCCCTTGGAATTTCCACTTTAAAAATGCAACAACCCGGGTTGTCGCAAAAAACGTTGTTTTTTATTGCAAAAACAGATGATTTTTCCACATGGCTAACCCGGAGTCCCCATTTTTTGCAAAGGTTTCCTAGGTCATGATTTTTTAGAGAGAGCATTTTGAGGGGCAATAGACAAGCTCTTTGAATTTTTGCGGTTTGCTAAAACTGCTGTTGTGCGCTGGCCATCGTTTGTATCGCAGATGAGCCAAACAAGTTTCAACATTGACAACACATTTCAACTGATTTTTCAACAAGGACATTCTTCAGGGACGCCATACTATTGCACATTTATGAGCGTTTGAAAACAGAGCGTTTGAAAATCATATGGTGTTATCCCTCTTGGAATTTTCCCTGGCTAAAACATAAGTCAACCCGGGTTATCAGTTCCCCCTTGATTCTTTAGAGATTTAATTTGGAACCCTAAGTTGAGTTTGTCAATGTTTAAAGTGCTGGCCAAAACATGGCTCAATAAACGCAATCAAACTGAAACTAGATATGATAAAAGCAGCAAATTGCATATATTGATTTAAACAAATAAATATGTTTATCGTTTTGCAGGGTATAGCTCTAAAGAATCAGACACCAGGTCGAACCCAGTCCAGTTCTCATATCCAGACGTCCCCAGGAAATCCCCAAGATCCCCAGGCATAACACCAATTGTCTCTAGAAGATCCATCGAAACCCACTGTGTCCGGAGGTAGGACCTTATTTTTTAATGGCACCCTCCCAAAAAATACCCCAAATTGTGAAAAACTGCCAGGTTTTGCAGGGTCGACACGCCCTGAGCCTCCAAAGAATCAAAACACCAGCTCAGAAAAAAACAGTGTTTTGGCAGGACCTGATTCTTTAAGGACACCTCCCTGTGTCGGGAGGCAGGACGTGATTCTTTAGTACCAGTTAAAAAAAATAGTGTTTTAGCAGGACCTGATTCTTTAAGGACACCCTTCCCTGTGTCGGAAGGCAGGACCTGATTCTTTAGTGGCACCCCCCTCAAAATATCCCAAGTTGTAGGGTCGACAGGCCTGAGCCTCTAAAGAATCAAAACGCCAGCTCGAACCCAGTCCAGGTCTCATATCCAGACGTCCCCAGGAAATCCCCAAGACCCCCAGGCATAACACCAGTTGTCTTTAGAAGATCCATCAAAACTCATTGTGTCCGGAGGCAGGACTTCATTCTTTATCATTCTTTAATGGCACCCTCCACCAAAGAACCGGACACCCGGGTCAAAGACTGAATACAAAGGTGGATATGTTATTTACAATCAATTTTGATCAAACCAGAAAAATGAAACAAGAGGAGGCAGCCAAAGACAACGCTTTGGCAGAAGCTTCTGCCATGACAAAAACAGAAGCCGCTAATCTGGCATGGGCAAAAGAAGGGCAAATTTCATCTCCGGTGTGCAAAGGAATCATTTGGGTACGTTTGGTGTTTTTTTATGTTTGTTGATGTCCACATGGCTAACACGGACGCCCTATTTTTTAGAGGTTTACTTTTGTATTTGTTTTTTTTGTGTTTTTTTGTATTTGTTGTAGTTGGTTGCCTGGGCTCTTAGATGGTCTTAGACCCCTTGCATCCTAGGTAGGCATTCTTTAGATGTGCCATTTCAGTAGTACAAGGTGGACCTCCGTTTTTTGTCTAAAGAATGCTGGAGTCCATGTGAGCAGGATAATTCCAAGGAGAATTGTACATGCAAGAATTTGTGTTAAAATCTGTTAAAACACCTTCCAGAGTTGAAGAATGTTAAAGATGTGCTTTCAAAATTCACCTAAAAATGCCGAATGAATTATAATAATCCTAATATAGACACAAATAAATAAGTCTATATGTTCTCATATGATTGCATGCGCATCTTATTGATGATGCTTGACTGCGCCGTCGTCCATTCGACTGCAACTTGGGTATCCAATTCTTTAAAGGGGCACCCCTTGGTGTGCAACTTGGGTCTCCAATCCTTTAAAGGGACATACCTGGCTACTGTGTTGCAATCTTGGTTCATTGGGGTTAGATTCTTTAAGGCTGAAATTTGCCCTGTTTCGCATTCTTTAAGAGGCTACCAGTGGTCCCTTAAAGATTCAGGGGTCAGGGTCGGAACCCGAATTGCAAGGGGGATGTTATAGGTACCATAAACCATAGTTATTGGAGTTATAAACCAACTTAGCTATCCAACGGGGGCCCCACTTTGTACATAGAATAGGAGGGGTGAGAGTGAATCGGGTCCATAGTGTTTTATTCTCAGTTCCTTTTCTAATGGTCCTGGGCAACATTGCACATCCGAAACCATGGCAAGCATCAAATTCCATGTAATTCTTCTAGTAGACGCCATATCAATTAAGATAAACATAGCAATCTTTATGCCATTTTTCGTAAAGATAACACCATAGTCCAATTTCAAATTGAGAAGAGTGGATAGTGCTAGCATGTCTCTGTAGCATTTGTGTCAGCAAAGGAATTGTTTCAAGTTGCATCTGAAATACCTCATTCGGAGTATCCATATGTCCATCCCAAAGTCTTCAATATAAGCAACACAGTGAGGAAGTAGATGAACCATCAAAAGATCTCAGAATCAATACAGTGAGCGTAGATACCAATGGCTCTAGCACTGCTAATCAAGGGAAACTCCTTTCCATATTTCCTCAAGTAGGTGGCACTGATTAGCCTCAACCCATAGCAACATCATAACATCCAAGAAGTTTACATCCTGAGGCAGGGAACAAAAAACAACAAATCCCATAGTCAATCATGCCTGTATTGATGGAATCACCTCTGACGAGTTCTAAAAAAATCCTCAGTGCTATTTTTCACCAGGAAATCGGTCCCCACCCCAAGTTCCAATTGCCATGTTCGATGACACTGGAGTCACTGGAGGGTCTATCATTGGATTGGTTTACGGGAAAATTGAAACCGGAACCCCCCCATGATCTTAATGGATTTTATATAATGGTAAATAGCCATCAAACCATGGTTTCTGGTTAAGATTTTCCCAAGAAAACTAATCCATTGTATATATCAGAAAAACCACTATGGTTGGAAAAACCAAGGATTTGGCTATTTCCTGTATAGTAAAAACCCATGGATTTTCCTGTATATATCCATGGATTAGGGAATAGAAAATCCAATGAGTAGCCTCTCTATTTATGGTTCTATTTATGGCATCTATTTATAAACCATCAATGGTAGCCTCTGGTAAACGTTTACAGTTCGCTATAGAAAATCATCATTCATAGTTGATTTACCCATAAAAAAATGGAGATTTTCTATATAAATCACCATTTTCTCATGGTTTTCCCATCATTTTCCTATTAAAAATGGCGGATTTTCCATAGCTACGTTAGTTTACCAGAGGGTATATAGACTTAATTTCCATCTGGTTATTTAACATAGCTATGGAAAATTCCAACCATAAATGGATGGGTTTTAGCTGGGAAAATCATCTATTTCTATGGGCCATGGCTTCCATAATAATCCCATTCATCCATAATAATCCCATATCCCAATCATCCACTATAACCCACTATCATAATCCATTAATCATCCATCCTATAGTGGATTAATCCTTACATTCATCCCATATCCCCATAATCCATATGGAATCTAATGTTATAATATGTTATAATCCCTACCATAAACCGATGGGTTTTAGCTGGGAAAATCATCCTTCATAGTTGATTTACCCATTAAAAAATGGTGATTTTCTATATAAATCACCATTTTCTCATGGTTTTCCCATCATTTTCCCATAAAATGTGGATTTTCGATTAGGGCCCCATGGCTTCCATAAGGATCGGAGATGTGACCACCACCATGCTCTGGGTGCAGCACAAAATCTCCACCGCAGGCGCCGTTTTCGCCGGTTGCGGTTCGCTGGTGGTTGGTGGGAGCTAGGTTTGACCATGGGATTCGAAGTAGCATGAATGTTGGAATGTAACTACCATAACATCCTATAACTATGGCTGTATATATATATATATACATATACATATACATATATATATATTAATGTGATATATATATATACAAATATATTATAATATGATATAACCTCTGATTAGTGCAACTGCACCCTCAAGTAGGGTTGTATCCGTGCTTGGAGGATCCGCATTGTATCCGTGCATGGTCACAGTTCCCGGCTCGAATAAAATGGTATATTATAGTGATTTAATGTGATATTATAGTGGTTAAATGGGATATTGTAGTGATTAAATGGAATTTTATAGCGATTTATATAATGGGATATTTTTGATGAATACCCTCTGGTAATTTGTTACATAGCTATTGAACATCACCATTTTTAATAGGAAAATGATGGGAAAACCATGGGAAATGGTAATACCATTTAGTTCGTGGATTTACCCATTGAAAATGGTGGATCTTTCCATACTTATGTTAATTGACCAGAGGGTATCCATGAATAAAGTTTTGCTAATCCTGGATGTTATCCAAACATCCATGATAAATATCACCCGCATCCATGATTGTATGTGACCTTCTCATTTTGGCTAGTGGAATGTGGGTCAGACATCCTCATCGAGCAACAAGATGCTTGAACATCCACTTCCTCCGGGATATTGCTTACCGTGCTTGTTGGCAAAAGAAAGACAGGTAATTCAAACCCGCACACGGTGAAACAAACCCGCACAAGTTCCCTGGTAATTTAACATAGCTATTGAAAATGGCCCAGTCGAAATCGTTGATTTCCCCACAAAAAAATGGTGGATCTTTCCATCGTTTTTTGTAAACGTTTACCAGAGGGTACTGAAAAACCCGTTTTTTGTTACTCAAAATCGAACAACAAATGCTGGTCAAGTCTCCATCTACTGTTGGTAAAACCTCTCCATTCTACCTTTTTGTTGGTTATAGAATTCACGTCTGCATTTTGGGATTCCCATTGTATCCTCATAGTTTCTTGGTTAAATCATGTTAAATCCCAATTTTCCGGACTGAGGTGATTAACTATCCCAAGAGCTGATTTTTGCATCCCATATATCACACAACATTCCCATGTTGATGATCGTTGCATTGCCAAGCTTGGGTTGAGGAAATGTCCATTGTATCCCCATATTTTCTTGGTTAAACCGTGTTAAGTCCAAATTTACGGAGGTGATTTTGGTGATTTTGAGCTGCAGGCATTGTGATTTGGCTCTTCTTGCCTTCCTTTGTCGCTGGAGTTGTTCCTCTCTTTGGTATCTGGTGGCAGGTGGGAGGATGGTGGGGATGCTGGGGATGGTGGGGATGGTGGTTGGCGCCTTGATATTGGCTATTTCAGAATGGCTATTTCACCAACAATCATGGCTATTTCACCATGAAAAAATGAGATTTAGTGGGGTTAAAACATTTTTTTTTGTTGGTGAGCCTGAATATTCTGATATTCTTCTCAAGAGGCTTCAAATCCCTGCCTTGAGATGATTTCACTGAAGTGGGATTTTGGATGTTGGAATGCAGAGGACACCTCCTGGTTTTAGGGTGAGCGCAGAGTTTTGGTTTGTATTGGATCAACTTACCTTTCATGTGTTTGGCCTTGTTTTTTGCATGCGGAGTGCAACAAGAAAAGCCATGGCTTGGACGTCAGCGGTTTCACGGCAAGTATTTGTTGTAGCGTCAATATCTCCAGTTTTTGTGGAACAGGCACTGCTAGAGGCTGAACTTTGACATTTATGCCAATTTATGCAATCCCCATATTTTTGCTGATTCAATCGAGGTGAATTCCGCTTTTTGATAACCAGAGGGTAAATACCCATTAGATCCCATTCATTTCTATTAAGTCACCATAAACTCCCATCGTTATCCCATTAATTTTTTGTACCCCCCATTTTTTTGCCCCTTAAAACGGTGCCCAAAAGCCGCCCAGCTCACGCCCCCCAAACTAGCGAGTTCAGCCGAAGTTCCAGGCTAGACGCTGCGGCCCCAAGTGTGAAGATGAAGCACCAGAGATCGATCCACCTGTGACTTGGCGATGGTGACTTTCTGTGACGAAGGGTGGGGAAACCCATGGGGTTCCGGTAGCCCACTATTTGAATAGGTCAATCACTGTTAAGTCACCTATAAATTGGTACATGTGGGATTTTTTTCAGTGGATGAGTTAGGTGCACTGATGTGGTTCAATCCTATTTTAGGAAAGCTCCACCCACATGGCTAGAACCATGGGAATTCTCACTCCCATGAGTTGGAATATAAGAAGAACTTTGGTGAAATGTACTCATTGACAACTCGAACTGCACTTCCAAGTAGGTAGCTGATGCTGGGCAAACTTGGGAGGCTACTTTCATACTCTTTCATACACATGTTCCCAGGTTATCTCTCTTATCTCTCGCCAGCATATCATGGGATACAACCATCAACAATAGTATACCATGATAGTAGATACTGAATATCATGATTTTTTCATGTGTATACCATTCACAAAATAGCATATCATGGGATACAACCACTCAAGTAAGTTGAATCGCGATTTTGATGATAATATTTGGTCTAGCCAGCTGCTTGGATGGCTACCTGGATGTCCATGCCATTAGATGGAATCTGACGGGTCTAGCTGTGGGCTTTCCTGAATTGGCCCAGAGGAAAACGAACGTTTACAGCTTGCTCTTGAACATGACCACGTTAAAAATCCTTGATTTACCCATCAAACAATGGTGATTTTCCATAGTTTTTTTGTTGGTTTACCAGAGGGTAATTAGCCCAAGTTTGAGAAGATACGGTCATAGATGTGGTTGTGTTTAGTCTAAACAAGCATCGAATTGCAGGCAATTTTGGTCATGATTTTCCAGCAGGGTCAACATCAAGACTATGGCAAGCCACAAAAAGATAGTAAAAATCCTACTAGGACAGTGGTAAACAACTGTTCTGTCTCCTAGGGGGCTCCTATATATGTTTTCTTCTCCGGTGTCATCAAACATGGCAAATAAAAATCCTCTATAAATGGTGGTTTTAAGGGGAACATCTTCTATATTATGAGCTATTTTCCGGCATCGTTGATTACCAGGGGCAAAAAACTGGGATTTTCCCGAAACTCTTCCCGTGTTCTTCACGTTCTCTTCTTCCTGAGTTCTTCCTGAGGCCGCCAGCACAAATAGCAAAGTCGTCTTGGTGTTTGGTATCGTCTGCATCTTGATGGTTCCTGTGGTGAAGATCGTCACCTTGGCTGAGCGGAGCTGTGGTTTAAATCTCGAGTGGACTCAGTGGATCTCATCAGGAATCGCAAAAAAATCTCCATTAAACTGGCTATATCTCCATTAAACTATATCATGATATTTAATGATATTTCATGATATTTCCATATTTACTCTGGTTGGTGGTTTGGAACATTTGGATTATTTTTTCCATTCAGTTCAGAATGTCATCATCATCCCAACTGACGATTCGTAGTCATATTGTTCAGAGGTGGTCAACCAACCACCAACCAGGTACTGGTTGGAGAGCGTAGCATTATATATCATTATATCACCATTACACAAATATCATGATATTTCCAGGATATGTATCATATGATTACACATATCATTACACATATCATGATATTAAACTGGTTATATCACCACATATCTCATGATATTTCCATATATTTCTTGGTTGGATAGCAACCTTTTGAGACTCCTGATCCGGTATCTTTCCACCGGTTTTTCAATTCCTCAGGTCACCGGTTTGCCACCATATCTGGGGATGATGATGGCCTTGGGCGTCTTCTGGTTGGTGTCCCTCGGTGACGACTGACCGGAAAACAATGGGGAAACATGGGGATTTTGTACAAGGCATAAAACATGGGGATTTCATAGTTGATATAGTTGATATAGTTGAGATATGGGGAAGATATGAATGGGATTTGTTGAACATGGGAGATTTCTGAATGGGATGTTCATGGGCATTTCATGGGATATCATGGGCAGATATAGTGGTATATAACCAACAGCAAAGCAGATTTGGGTGGTGTCTGAGAATGTGTTTTTTCCCCCATAAATGGCAATTGTTCATCGGGAACTTGATGATTCACCTGTGCATGACATGGGATTTCCCCAGAATCAGAGAAACCCATAGCCACGGTCAAAAGTTGGGTCATGTACAGTAGGCATGTTGGGGGATGGGGTCATCAATGCATAGGGATTGACCCATTTTCCTGGAATCTGAGATAATCTGAGTATCGAATGACCATATCACATATAACACATATACCATCTTTTGATCTTGGCACATAAAAACACTATAACTATCTATAACTCATATATGTGTGACTATTTTCAGCACACCTACCAAGTAGTTTTCTCTAGGTCGACCTATGGCTTCCACTGGTTGTTCCAGGTTGTTCCAGGGTCCAGCTGTATCCCTCGGATGGATCACATGGAAAAGATGATCAAAAGTTGCGTAACAGTACGGTTACAATGGTGATTTATAGATGATTTATAAATGGATGATATATAGGAAAGAGTGATATGAAAATATTTTTTTGGTAGCTCGGTTATGCGCAACCACAAAAACCACAAACCCAGCAGTAGGCTTAAGACGGTTAAGATTCCCTTTTCATGTCGTGGAAACAGACCTCTGTTTGGATTTCATAGTCGATGGTAGAAACCACCATCCAGATCCAGCTGCTTTACGTCACAGGCCGATTCGGCCTGAGAGTTTGATTTCAAGGTATTCGACTCCCCTTATTATCATTGCTTCATATCATATTTTGGTACTATAACACACAGTTTAACACAGATCTTATTTGAACCTTTGTTGTAATACAACGGTAAGCATGTTGAACCCCACCTGGCTTTGTTTCCACATCACTTCCCGGCGATTCCAAAAGGTCGGAAATGGCCGACTTGGCCTCAGAGGAGGAAGAAGAAGATGAGGAGACCGGACATCAGGCCTCCGGGAACTTGGGATCTACCCTGTGGTAAACCAACATAGTTGTGGACAATCTCCATTTTTAATAGGAAAACCATGGGAAAACCATGGGAAAATGGTGGTTTATATGGACAGATCCACCATTTTTAATAGAGAAATCAACTACAAATGGCCATTTTCAATAGCTATGTGAAACTACCAGAGTGTAAAGACCGCAACGGTCTATCAAGACAAAGAAACTCAATCAGTTGATTAAGAATTGGCGACAAGTTAGTTTGGGGAAAACTAAACCCTAAACCAAAGTCACATCACTTATCCACTTCTCAAAATTCTGAGTGACAAATCCAGTTGCAAATACCATCTATACCATAAATCCTATATTTATAGTAGTTCTACATCCACTTGGCTAACATAATTTTCCCACAAATTACATCATATTACATCATATTACATCATATTACATCCATCATATTACATCCTGAATTCTTGCGGCCATAAAAGGGGATGATTTCCCTAAAATAAAACCATGATTTCCAGGCTTCGGTCGCGACGTGAGGTCGTGATGAAATTTACCCAGATATAATATATCAAGTTGGTGCCAATAACTCCAATTTCACTATGGTTTATTATGGTACTTATATGTACTTACAACTGGGGCTTATAATTGCAATAGTTATAACTAAGTTATAATAGTACTATAATTATACTTATTACTATAGTATACTTAAGTACTATGGGGCTTATAGTGTACTTATAACGAACTAGTTACTGGTGCGATTGTTAACCAACGTTCACATCACTGGCCGGGGGGCCCCACATAATTTACCCAGAAATCCCGTCTGAACTCCCATGACTTCACTTTGGCCCTTTGGAGGTCGAGTTGCATGGGCACAAGGTGGGCGTTCCCGCGGCCCTGCGAAATGTGGACCTCAGCAGTTTGTTGCGCCTTGGAAGTCGGAGTTGGATGGGATCATGGGATGATGGGTGATGGCTTAAGAGCTATTAAGTCTTGATATGTACTTAATATGTATACTATATCATACTGTATCTATATATATAATATATAATATATATTACATATTATATATTATATATTATATTACATATATATAATAATATAATATATATAATATATCATATATCTAATATAATATATATATAATATATCATATATCTAATATAATATATATATATATATAATATCATATATATATATAATAATATATATATAATAATATATATATATATAATATAATATATATATATATATAATATATAATATAATATATATAATATGTAATATATACAATAATATATATATATAATATATATTATATATATATATAAATTATATATATATATATTATAATATATATATATATAATTTATATATAATATAATCTATATATATTTAAAAATTATATAAATTATACATATGTATTATATTATATATATAATATAATACATATATATAATTTATATAATTTTTAAATATATATTATAATATATATATAACAGATAATTTATATTATATAATATATATAATATAATATATATATATATATTATAGTTATACATGTATGTATGTATATATATATATCATCTATTTGTTTATATATATATAATTACATTTGATCTGAAATGAATTATAGAGCTGGCTGCCAGCTATTTAGATGTGAACATCATGCTGGATTTTGATATTTATGTGTATTTCCTCAAGTTCGTTTCAATCGTCCAAACAGGGCATGGATCACAACCTATTGCACCATGTTTTTGGGGGCTGAACATCCATAACCCCCAACTATTTTAGTTTAGAGATGTTTCCACTAGTTTCGACCCATAATTAGTCATATTCAACAACTGGGTAGTTGGACCACGGCTTATAGACGGCCGTGGGTTTTGGGGGGTTTTGGGGGGTTTTGGGGGGGCTGATAACGTTCTTGGCTGCCCGCCTTACAAGATATTCTCTTGGACTTGCTGCTACGCTATCCACTCTTCTCTTGCACCGTACCCTGGCACACGCTATCAACTTCTTCTTGTAACTTGCAAGACACTCTTGATTTTTGCATTGTTGTTTCTTGGGGGGGGATTTTGGGGGGGCTGATAACGTTCTTGGCTGCCCGCCTTACGAGATATTCTCTTGGACTTGCTGCTACGCTATCCACTCTTCTCTTGCACCGTACCCTGGCACACGCTATCAACTTCTTCTTGTAACTTGCAAGACACTCTTGATTTTTGCATTGTTGTTTCTTGGGGGGAGGGGTTTTGGGGGGGCTGATAACGTTCTTGGCTGCCCGCCTTACAAGATATTCTCTTGGACTTGCTGCTACGCTATCCACTCTTCTCTTGCACCGTACCCTGGCACACACTATCAACTTCTTCTTGTAACTTGCAAGACACTCTTGATTTTTGCATTGTTGTTTCTTGGGGGGGGTTGGGGGGGGTTTTGGGGGGGGCTGATAGCGTTCTTGGCTGCCCGCCTTACAAGATATTCTCTTGGACTTGCTGCTACGCTATCCACTCTTCTCTTGCACCGTACCCTGGCACACGCTATCAACTTCTTCTTGTAACTTGCAAGACACTCTTGATTTTTGCATTGTTGTTTCTTTGGGGGGGGTTTTGGGGGGGGCTGATAACGTTCTTGGCTGCCCGCCTTACAAGATATTCTCTTGTCGATCTGCTGAAGAAATATCATGACTTTCAATGACGGCTTCATCCACTGAAACAAATAGTTTGACTGCATTGCAAAATGACTAAAAAACATATTTTTCCCCATCTAATTACGAGATGAAGCCGCTTTAACCAATGGCACGGCTGCGTGAAAGATCCAAAATGGTCTGGAATGCTCTGACCACTGTAAATCAGCAGGAAAACAAATGCTCAGCATTGCTGGTGTGCTGAATTCCTCACGGCCGCCTGTGAGCCGTGTACCTAGTTTGAACCTGGATGATAACTTCGCGGTCCCTATTTGGCTATTCAGACGCTCTCCATTTTTGTTGAGTTTAAACATCACCTTTCACGTGAAAAACTGCATTTTAGCACCTTCCGGCCTTCCGGCAAGTCAAACGTGGCTGGAAAATCGTCCATTTAGTAATTTAGTTCGATGATTTTCCCAGCTGTACAACAACCTCTTTTTATAGTTCGATGATTTTCCCATCTATTTAAGGTCATCTTAAGGTTTTCTGTATGATTTTCCGGGAAAATCATCGAAGGAAAACGTTGGGATTTTTTTCCTGGCCCAGTGGCACTTCGTACAGGTTCTTCACCGGAGTCTTGATGGGCGTGTCTGCCTTGGAATCTGCCGAGGCAGGCCGCGATTTAAAGTTCACCAGTTGCTGGTTGGAACATGTCCAGATTTGGGAAAACCATGGGAAAACCATGAGAAAACCATGGGAAAATGGTGATTTATATGGAAAATCACAATGTTTTAATGTGTAAATCAACTACTGGTTGGTGGTTTGGAACATGTTTTTTTTCCGTATTATTGGGAATGATATAACCCCAACTGACGAACTCATATTTTGCAGAGGGGTAGGGTTCAAACCACCAACCAGATAGCAATTGAACATGTCCATAATTTTCAGATTATCATAATTTTCAGATTTATGATGGTGATTTCATGAGCACTGAAAAAATGAAAAATCCATCGAGGTTTCCTAAAAGTCATGGGGGTTGGCCCCAAATCATTGTGAAATTTTCAGACATTTCGTGTTGAAACTCATGGTGACGACTAGGGATTCCACAGTAATATTCTCATCCAAGTCTGATAGGTTTCAAAAGGTCCAGGTACCTATGCGGGATGATGATTAGTACCCTCCGGTAAACATACAAAAAACCATGGAAAGATCCACCATGCTATTAATGAGTAAATCCACGATTTCCATGGTCATTTTTTCAAGTTCGCAAACTGTGAATGTTTACCAGGCCGGGTAGTAATGACATCTGACCTGAAAATTTCCAGCAACCGTGGGACTTCGGCGTGAATTTTTCGTTGCAGGTCTTGGCCAACTACTCCGAGTTCATGCGTAACTTGGATGACTCGGAATGACTTGGAGATGGCCTGGCCTTGGATGACAGCCACATTCACCCCCTGTACCCTCTGGTAAACATACAAAAAACTATGGAAAATCACCATTTTTAATGGGAAAATCTATAAATGGTGATTTTCCATAGCTATGTTAGTTTACCGGATGGTATTTTTTTGTTTTTTTGGTAAGTAGGGCCCATGTCCAGTTGCAACAGGAACAAACTTCTGACTCTACACACACGATTCCTGGGCAGTTCACCACCAAGAAAAAACGTTTACAAAAAACTATGGAAAGCTCCACCATTTTTATAGCTGGGTAAATCCACAAAAAATCGACTGGGCCATGGCTTCAAGTTTGCAAACTGTGAATGTTTACCAGGCCGGGCAATGGCGATGTGATGGCAACATGGAACCAGCACGTGACGACTGGGTTGTTTCTGAAGTCATGGTGAATCCTGAGTCGTCACCATGGCTTTCAATACTACCCTCTGGTAATCGTTAACAAAAAGCTATTGAACATGGCCATAGAAATAGTGAGTTTTCCCATTAAAAATGGTGGTTTTCCATAGTTTTTTGTATGTTTTTCAGAGGGTAAGTCATGGTCATTTTATGAGGACTGGATGATGCTGGATGGGGTAGCCCATGACATCCATGACGGGCAGGAAACCACCATATAGCCATAATAGAATGGCCATATAGATATAGTATGATATAGTTTCCAGTTGTTCATCGAATTATCTTTTTAAACAGGCTTTAAACCATGGTTAACCAATCTCACCTCATCTCAGCTCCTTGAGATTTGCCTCGATCTGTGACTGGTCAAGAGTGAGCTACATCGCTAAGTTGGGGACATTAAAGGTTTATAACTTTTAAAGATAAACAAGACTTCATAACTTCATAACTAACACTTCACTCGGGTTCATGGTAGATAGATTGAACATGATTGAACTATTTTTTACTACTTCTATAGTTAGTGAAGTTCATACAGCAAACAATTTTCGGAGCACCTGCTTGTACCCTTTTTCTGGACGTGGACCCTTGGTGGGATGTCGTTTAAGTCCCCTGGCTTTTCATGGCTTATCCCATATATTAAAATGGTTTGTAAGTGGTTAGTAAGTGACCTAATTAAGTGGGTTATCCATACACACTTATTCCATACATACATATATCTATCTATCTATCTATCTATCTATCTATCTATCTATCTATCTATCTATCTATCTATCTATCTATCTATCTATCTATCTACTAGTATCTATCTATCTACTAGTATCTATCTATCTACTAGTATCTATCTATCTACTAGTATCTATCTATCTACTAGTATCTATCTATCTACTAGTATCTATCTATCTACTAGTATCTATCTATCTATCTATCTATCTATCTATCTATCTATCTATCTATCTATCTATCTATCTATCTATCTATCTATCTATCTATCTAATCTATCTAATCTAATCTAATCTAATCCAATCCAATCTAATCTATTATATCTTTCTATCTATCTATTTATCTATCTATCTATCTATCCATCCATCTATCTATCTATCTATTTATCTATCTATCTAATCTATCTAATCTAATCTAATCTAATCTAATCTAATCTAATCTATCTATCTATCTATTTATCTATCTATCTATCTATCTATCTATCTATGTAACGTTTACTATACACTTGTATATTTAAATATACTTGTGAACTATGATTACTGTTGATGACTGATGACTCATATTTTTGGGCACCAACAAAACTTACGACTGTGGGATGACCAATCTCAACCCAGCACCAGACACCGAGGTCGCGTGACCAAGGGCAGTGACATGCTGCTGGCTGTGCGCATCGGAGTGAGTTCGGCCGTGGTGGACAACGTCCCGTTGGTGCAGGCGACCGAGACCCCGAGACCGAGATCATGTTGGGATGCTGAAAAAAATCCGAAAAAAAAAAACGCGTTTTTTTTAGAAGAATGTGGTGAAGAAATCGCACGTTAATCAGGATTAAAGTGATTTAAGCGATTAAACCGCTAAAATATATATCTGAGAAGAGGATTTAACCTATGAATCACCTCTAATTCCGAATTTTCAGTGCTCTAAATGTGAAATCCTGCCCTGGATTTCTTTTTGACCAACAGACATAACTCGGGGGGGCTGTATTGCAGAGAATTAACCAACCTAGTTATGTAGGGATTCCTACAAGGCATTAGGGGAACCACTTACCAATTCCTCACTGGTTCATATGGTTTGACCATTATGGTCCACTACCAATTGTTACCTGGTTGAACCATAATTCTTGAATGGTTAAGTCGTCAAGTTCAGTGGTCAAAAACCACGAATCATCCCCTGGAAAAACGCATGGTCAGCTCTTTCAGAGATACCCAGCTCTTTTTCATCATTTTGAATGGTCAAATCCCTAGTTTCAATGGTAAAAATCACCATTACCAGAGGGTATAAGTTGTATGTGTATGGCTATAGAAATAGTGGATTTACCCTTCAAAAATAGTGATTTTTAGTGGATTTACCCATTGAACATGGCTATTTATAGTGGATTTACCCTTTTTTGCTCAAAAGAACCAACAACCAAACTCCCCCGGGTGCGCTTTGCTGGTGGAGAAGGCCTCCATTGAGATGTTCGATGAGCCAATGGACGACGAGCTGTGGCAGTTAGTTGCCCTCAGTGCCGGCACAGGCAACGCCCGGCAACGCCAGTTAGACGCCCGGGAGGTCCAGAGATCACGGCAGTGAAAGTCGAATGTCAATTAATATGTTAATATGGGAATATATGGGAATACATGGGATATATGGATTATATGAACTAATATGATGGTTAATGTATATATATATATATATTATGAACATATTGCAAAGTTGGTTCCACATATCTATTTATTAAAAAGGTCTAAAGCAACTTCGCGATGTAGCTCGGCGCTCGGCACTGGTGAAAAGTAGGATAATTGACACCAGAAAAATGGGAAAGAAATTGTGGAGTTCCAAAGATCGAGTTCGATTGGTTTTTGTGAGGTCAACTGGAGGATAAACATCAATTTTTGAAACATCATTTATATATATATGATATATATATACTCATCTATAATCATCTATAAACATCAATTTTTGAAACATACATAGCTGTGAAACTTTTCAGAAACTTGACCTAGCCTAGTCGCCCACGTTGCAAAAAAAAGATCAAGAAAAGATCATCTTCATAGAGGAAGAAATCGTTGGGGCCATTGTTGCGTCCAATTTTGCTGGGGACGCATCTGAAAATCAGGGTTTCGGTAAAGTGGAAGGTTTGGTCAAGATGACAGGTCAAAATCATGAACTTTGATCCATTGATGCTACCCTGATTTTTTGCCGGTTACATAATATATACTCATCTATAATCATCTATAATCATCTATAATCATCAATATATATACACATAGTATAATATATATATATATACACAATGAATGCTCATTAATTACTACAGCACATCTTTTCACCACATGGGTGTGTCTTTTTCACCATGAGATTTTGGGTGAATTTCTTGGTGAATGTCTCGACGAAGCGACTAAGCCGAATCAACTGGCTTGAACTAATCTACTTGCTATCTTGCTGCATGTATATATATATATAAAAACATATATATATATACATACACACATCTGCATTTCAGGATGATTCGACCATGTTGGACTTCACTTTTTGCTGAAAGTTCCCCTGGCCATTTAGCCCGGTTTAGCCCATCAGGTGGCTCCATGCTGGCCGTGGGGAGTGTGGCAGGTGCCGTGTCCGGCCAAGTATTTGAGATGGCATAGGATATGAATGTAAGGATTGTAACATTAGATTCCACATGGATTATTCCTCACCATCACCAGACATCAGCACTAACATCACTGGAAGGAGTAAGTCGAGCTGACTAGGGAAAAAATGAAACCACCACACAGAGAAATAGTGGCAAAACTGTCTGGTGCACTGCAGGCCGTCCCCATATATTAATGGGAGCTGACCAGGTGGAGGAAAATGGTCGGCCAGCATGTGCACATATGGATTATTGGGATATGGTATGATTTTTTAGGATTAATTCACTATAGGATGGATGATCCATGGATTATGATAGTGGGTTATAGTGGATGAATGGGATGAATGGGATGAATGGGATGAATAGGATGAATAGGAAAGGATTCTGAGAATACCTTTCATCAAATGATCATGGAAAGGATTCCCAGATCATTTGAGATCTTGGGACTTGGTGTATTCCAAAAAAAATCAAATCGTGTTCGAATGAATCAACAACCATTTTTTTAGACCATTGCCATTCAACGTCTCCCCAGGTTGATCAGTCTTAGTGTTTTAATCGTAGGGTCCCCAGACTGATTCTTCCGATTGCAAATGGTACCCTTCATATTGGTTTTAATTGAAGTTTCATACATCCATATAGCGATCGTTGGGACGCCACTCACTTGGGGGGCGATATGACCAAGCATGATAGGGATACAACAAGCTGGACACAACACATTCGCCTGTGAATGAAGGTTTCTCACGTTTGTGGAGTCCCAATTTACCAGTTTTATACCAGTTTTATACCAGTTTTTTTACCAGTTTGTGGAGTCCATTTACAACCGTAGTTGGGTCGTCAAAAACCAGTTTTATTGATACCTGGTAAAACGGTGGATGTTAGATTTACACTTTTTATCCGCAGATTTTGTCCATGTCAACGGTGCAAAACGAAACCAGTTGTTTGCTTTCTACTCATGTCTACTCATGTCTAATCCATTTATTCTCGAATTTGGGTGGCTTAAACATGGTTAAACCATGTTAAACACATGTTCAACGATGTTAGATCGATCATTGATATTCCAATGAAATATGGTCACATGGTCCTGGTATTTTACCAGCCCAATCAATGGTGAATCCATTTGGCACCACCAGGCGTCACGCTCATGGGCCTGGAGAAGGTGGGCAGCGGCTGGGACGGTGGGGAGCCGTGGGTAACTCGCCATATGGAGGTTTCCAAAGCGGGGGTACCCCCTCCATTTTAGATTGGGATGTGACCCATTCCCAAGAGAAAAACCATCTGTTTTTTTTGGGTACCATTTATGAAAACCTCCATATATCCATGATTTTTTTCAGGTATGTATCCATTTCATATCTCGGTAGATATTATCCATATATTCATTATGTATATCTATATCTCTATAATGTGGGTAAAACAATGTGATTTTTACCTCAAACATGACTGGGCATGGGATGTCCATACCACCAACCAAAACATGGTGATGACTGGGGGACGGTTTATGGCATTGTTTTACCCACATGAGTGTGGTAAAGCTGATCATAAGTCATGCGTTAACCATGGGAATTTGCCACCGAAAGGGATGGGTTTTACAAGATTTGACCATCAAACATGGTGAGTGAACCAAGAAAAGTGGTATGAAATGGGATTATAATGGAACATAAACATCAACAATATCTGTTCGCCATGTTTGGTGGTTTACACCACTTTTTTGGGGGGGACTATAGCGGTTTTCAACACTGCTCCATTCGTCATGGTTGGTTTTGATAAACATGATTATGATGTTATGAAACCACCAATAAACAGAACTGGAAGCAGAAACATTCTAGCTCCCCAATCAATGAGGGTCCAATGACGATTGCAATCGGGGTTGTCAATTTTAGTGGTGTTTTCATGGCTGTTTTCTTGATGATTTTGCGGAATGAAGCAGCAGCAAAAAGACATTTTTTCGTGTACAATCAATGGTAATTATAATGTGGTGCCAGTAGGCATGTTTGTTAATTTATAGCCCTCCATGAACTTTACCATGGTACAATAGATCCAACCATTTACCTGTTTGCACCAACTTAGCCAACAGGGGCCCAGCTGTAGACGTAAACGACGCTGGCGAACCTGGGGAATTCCAGCATGTTTATAATTGAGGATTTTCATGGATTTTCCAGGTTTTCCAGATTTTCCACTGCTGCATTTGATATCATTTGATTGCGTTTGATTTTTGAGTTGTTCTCCATTTGGAAACCAGCAACATCCATGGTCTTCACCCCGATCCGACCCACATCGCAGGTGGGCTTCCTGTGGTATGCCAAACGCATCTCCCCCTGGGCTGCAACGTGGTGGCAAGATGGCGCATGGAACACAGAAGGTGGTGACATTTTTTTTGCTGATGTTATCATCCCCATAAAAAAAATAACAGGTTTGATATACCATAAACGCACCAGGTCAACCTATACAGTAGTGAAATTTTCACCAGCTTTGCAAGTTCGCAAGGCTCCGAAACGCACAGCAACGCCACCCACCACGAAACCCAAGGCGCTTGGATTCATTCTGGCTTTGGGCACCTACCAACTTCAGCGCATGATGGCGCCGCAGTGATCGTCCGTAACGTCCGTGACGGTAAAATCGAGTGATTCTCCGGCGCAGCACGGCTTGGATGACTTCGGGTAGACAGCCCGACATCGCTTATGTTCAGACTGTTTTAGGGGAAAGAGCTGATGGCCGAAATGATGAACGACAGTTATGGACCTTTTCTCTTTTACCAGTTTTAAGATTTATAAGTCAGTAAGTCACCTCATTTATGGTCAGTTATAATCCCGTTTGTAAGCATAAACATAACTGGCTTTAGGGCTTTAGCTGAACTGAATTCAGCCTGTTTTTTTTTGCCGTTTCCCTGGTTCCCCACTTTGCTCCACAGCCATGAGCTCTTTTCCACTGCATTTAGGCAGGAAGCAGAAGAACAACCTCAGCAAAAGATCTTGAGGTGCCGAGGAGTGAACCAAGATGTACAATGGGTTTGTCAATATGGTACCCCTACATCCAGTGGTATTATCTAAAAAATATGGTTTTCCAGTGGTATTTTCCCAAGTGGTACCAATATACTTTGTCTAAAAAGATGTACATGGGTTTATCATCAGTTTCCCATTGCCCTCTGGTAAACTAATATGGAAAAATCCACCATTTTTTTGGGTAAATCCACTATTTCGACCGGGCCATGGCTTCAATAGCTATATGTTCATTACCAGAGGGTACTTCATGACCAGCAGCAATGCTGGGTATAATCAATGGATTGGTTTAAGGGAAAATCGACAGGAAACCAGGGCTTTTACCATCAAATATAGGGGTTTCCTGTAAATTTTGCCATCATCCAATTCTATGATATTAATCGACTGAACCCAATGTACAATGAACTGTGGCTGGGGTTCCCAGTGGCATGGAGTGCGCTGGACTCCCAGCTGCGCAGCTTGGTGACACCCCTCTTGGCTGCATGGAATTCGGGAAGTCCGTCCTGGACTAAGCTCCAGTGAGGCGTGCAGGGCCAGCTATGACCGTATAGCTGTTTGGCCACCAGCAAGACAAAGAGAGGGTTGTCCCTTGACAGAAATCCCTTCCAAATATTGATGAAAACGAGGGCTTGGCGGCTTAACCCTCAAAAATCGGGGGGGTTAACCTTCAAACATCGGCGTTTAACCTGCAAATATGGGGGTTAACAGGCTTTAACTCGGGTTTAATAATCTTGAAATGAGCATGAATCTGTGGCCAGTTCGCAAGTCTAGCTGCAGGATTTTCTGTGGTGAAGCAGCAAGTCTCCTTTTGAGGACCAAGTTCGATACCCTCTGGTAATTTAACATAGCTAATAGTTGATAGTTATTCATGGTTGGTGGTTTGGAACATGGCTTTTGTGATTTTCCTTTCAGTTGGGAATTTCATCATCCCAACTGACGATTCGTCCATCATTTTTCAGAGGGGTTGGTAGGTATACCACCAACCAGTGTAATGTTGATTAACCATCATCATTAACCATCATCATTAACCATTATATTAGCCATCATCATAAACCATCATTAACCATATATTAACCATCATTAACCATATATTAACCATCATTAACCATATATTAACCATTATGAACCATATATTAACCATCATTAACCATCATCATTAACCATCATTAACCATATATTTACCATCATTAACCATCATCATTAACCATCATTAACCATATATTAACCATTATTAACAGTATATTAACCATTAATCTAACCAGTCAATGATTTTCCGAGGTTAGATTTAGGGATTTTCTGAGCTCGGTAACAAAATTGGCAATTTAACGATGATCTTCCCGGATTTGGCAGTGATTCTGAAAAAATTAGGCCGACGTCGTTGCAACAAGAACCGTTAAGCCATGGGTTTTACCATCTCTCTTTCTCTCTCACTATATGTATATATTATATATAATATATACATATATATTATAATTATATTATAGTTATATATAATTATGATACAAATTATGATATATATATATATATATGGTTGGTGGTTTGGAACATTATTTTTTTCCATTCAGTTGGGAATAATAATCCTGACTGACTTTCATATTTGTCATAGGGGTTGAAACCACCAACCATATATATATATATATAATATCAATAATTGTGGGTTTTCCATATGGAACATAGGCTACAACTCATGCATAGCCATATATAGGGAATTTTCCATATAGAACTGGCTATAATACTATGGTTATTTTTTCCACCTTAAAGCCTTAAATCCATCGCCCCCAGATGTCTGTCTGCCAAGGTCATGGACTCCACAGATGCTCCAGAGAGAGCAGGTCGCAGTGCTTCTGCCATCAGCGGTGCCAGCACGCCAAAGCGACTCGAGGAGGGCCCGGCCCAAAAAATGGACCGAAGCCATGGGTTTTACCATCCTTATATAATAACCATAAGATGGAAAACCCTAAGAAACAGTTGGGAGTTTTTATTGAATAATGTTGATGAGATATTTGTGCTATATACCTTGATATATTTTCATGAGATATTATTTAAGTGGTACCTTTGATATATATATATATATATGGGAAGTCGATTACTCAGACTATTTCTGTGGGAGATATCTTTGTGCGGCCAACCGTCGTGGAAAGTATAGATTCGAGGCGCCTTGGCGCCGGCACAATTAGTGAAGCCCCCCGGCCGTTGTGATGTGAGCGTTGGTTAACAGATAAAAGCCCCAGTAACCAACGTTCATAAATATACTATTAACGTTAACTAAACTTCTATTAGCCCCAGTTATATAGTTATTAATAGTATATATAATGATAGTTCGTTATTTAAGCGTACCATAAACCAGTTCGTGAAATGGGAGTTATTGGAGTTATTGGCACCAACTGAACGCGGTTTCCTGGCCGGGGGCCTCAGATTGTATGGGTTTGTCACCCTCATGATTCAGAATCCCATCCCCTCATCCCCTCATTCAATACCCCTAGAAAACCCTGGACTGGCCCTATTGATTTTGGAAGCTCATATTCGCACGATCGGGGTTGGGATTACTCACAAGATTGGTTTATCATCATTTAAATCTATTTAAATCTAATACAACCATCAGCATATCATTATCTTCCTGGCAGGCATTTATGGCTTTGGCAAGGGTTCATGAAGTATTCTCTGAAATTTCCGTTAGGAGCTTGCATTTTCTAGCTGTTTGAAGATGATATTGTTGGAACCTATGCCATTCCGAGAATATTGCCATTAAATCCTACGAACTCCCACGAATCCCATATGGCAGTGTGTCAAAACCAATAGTACCCTGTAGTTCACATCAAAATAGCTGGGATTTATGGATGTTCATCCCCCTAAAAATGATATTCATAGGTATTGATCCATACCCATATAAATCCCATAGAATCACAATATAAATCCTCATTTTCCCAGGATTTGGGCGAGGCTGTGGTCTTGCCAGCGCTCAAGGCAGGTCCCAAAACACCGAGGGAAATGGTGGATTTCATGAGAAATGCCATAGGAAAAGCATCGGAAAAGCATGGGGAAATGGCGAAAATCATAGGAAAACCATAGGAAAATGGTGAAAATCATAGGATAACCATAGGAAATTGGTTAAGTTGGTGGTAGACTCAACTCGGGTTGATGGTGATGAAATTGCTACAATCAAATGGGATTTATAAACAAAGTTAGGATTTCATGGGATTTAGAGCCTGATTTATGCTGATTTATGATAGCTAAGTTAGCGCCGATGCCTGCAATAGGTATGGTTGGTGGGGGAGATATCTAACTATTTCAGTGGGTTTTACAAACCAAGTGAAAACTGGTGGAGCCCACTTTGTGGGGATGATGTGAAATATGCAAGAAAACTACGGTATGTTTTTTGAAAAAACAATAGCCCAAATTAGGCAATGTCAAGCCTGGATGAGACTAAAGCCTGTTGATGAAGATACACCAAAACAGTTGTCACAATTAATAGGAAGACATTGGTGGCTGGTACGGATGAAGTGATCTGGGAAAAGTCGACATGGTGATCCAGTGCTATCCCTACGAGAAGATTCAACTTGAGATGAATTATTGACTACCCTCTGGTAAACATACAAACTAGACGACGGTTGGCCCGCGAGCGAAAAAGATGTTTTTCAAGCAGCTCTGAGAATGGTAGTCGTAAAAGATAGTCGGGGAATAGTTGGTGAATTTTATATGAGCTATGGAAAGATATGGTGTAAAAAAGTAAGATTGATCAAGAAGAGAATATTTGGTAAAGGGCATCAGATGACATGTGTCTTGCAACCACAGAGAGAAAGAGGGGGGAGAGATAAAGAGAGAGAGAGAGAGAGAAAGAGAGAGAGAGAGAGAGAAAGAGAAAGCAAGAGAGAGAGAGAGAGAGAATGAAAGGGGGAGGTAGAAAGAAAACATAGAGAAATGTAATGTGAGCAACTAAAAGTGCACAGGAGGCTCGGTACCATGAGTCTGCGAATGACATGTGCTATCTCATTTTATTCTGGTAATTCCCACACACACATTGCGGAAAAAGGCTCGGCACCATCATTCCGTGAACGCGAAGAAACGCGAAGCTTTTATACAGAGACGCTTTTACACACAGAATCTTTTACACATAAACACTTTTACACACAGACGCTTTCACACAGAGACGTTTTTTCACGCACACACACAGACGCATTTCCACACAGAGACTTTTACACGAAAACACTTTAACACACAGACGCTTTTATACACAGACACTTTTACACACATACGCTTTTACATGCAGATGCCTTTTTACAGACGCACACACACTTTCACACACAAACGCTTTTACGCACAGAAGCTTTTACACACAGACGCTTTTCCACACAGACCCTTTTACACACAGACGCTTTTACACACAGACGTTTTTACACACAGACGCTTTTACACACAGACGCTTTTACACACAAAGGCTTTTACACACAGACGGTTTTACACACAGACGCTTTTACACGCAGACGCTTTTACACGCAGATGCGTTTTACACACGCACACACGCTTTCACACACAAACGCTTTTACACAGAGACGCGTTTACACACAGACGCTTTTACACACAGACGCTTTTACACGCAGATGCTTTTTACACACGCAGACACGCTTTCACACACAAACGCTTTTACACACAGACGCCTTTAAACACAGACACCTTTACACAAACGAAAGCGTCCATCGCAATTTTTCCTCCGTTTTTGACGTCCAACGTCCATTTCGTGCGAAAGGGTTACGATTGACCAAGTAAAATCGCAATTTTCCCTCAATTTTTGACGTCCAACGTCCATTTCGCGCGTAAGGGTTGCGATTAACTAAGTAAAATCGCAATTTTTCCTCAGTTTTTGACGTCCAACGTCCATTTCCTGCAAAAGGGTTGCGATTGACTAAGTAAAATCGCAATTTTTCCTCAGTTTTTGACGTCCAACGTCCATTTCGTGCGTAAGGGTTGCGATTGACTAAGTAAAGTCGCAATTTTTCCTCATTTTTTGACGTTCAACGTCCATTTCGTGCGAAAGCGTTGCGCGGGACGCTTCAAAGTCGCATTTTTTCTTCAGTTTTTGACGTCCAACGTCCATTTCGTGCGAAACGGTTGCGCGGGACGCTTCAAAGTCGCAATTTTTCCTCAGTTTTTGACGTCCAACGTCCATTTCGTGCGAAAGGGTTGCGATGGACACCTCAAAGTCGCAATTTTTCCTCAGTTTCTGACGTCCAACGTCCATTTCGTGCGAAAGGGTTGCGTTTCGTGGCGCTCCGGCGGTACCGCCCCCGCCTTAAGAGAGAATAGAAGAAGAGCGAGAGGAGATCTGCAGATGTGAAGGTGTGAAGATCTAGATCTGCAGGTGTGAAGGTGTGAAGATCTAGATCTGCAGGTGTGAAGGTGTGAAGATGTAGATCAGCAGATGTGAAGGTGTGAAGATGTAGATCGGCAGATGTGAGAGTGTGAAGATCTAGATCTGCAGGTGTGAGGGTGTGAAGATCTAGATCTGCAGGTGTGAGGGTATGAAGATCTAGATCTGCAGATGTGAGGGTGTGAAGATCTAGATCTGCAGTGAAGATGTAGATCTGCAGATGTGAGGGTGTGAAGATCTAGATCTGCAGGTGTGAGGGTGTGAAGATCTAGATCTGCAGGCGTGAGGGTGTGAAGATGTAGATCAGCAGATGTGAGGGTGTGAAGATGTAGATCTGCAGATGTGAAGGTGTGAAGATCTAGATCTGCAGATGTGAAGGTGTGAAGATCTAGATCTGCAGGTGTGAAGGTGTAAAGATCTAGATCTGCAGGTGTGAAGGTGTGAAGATGTAGATCAGCAGATGTGAAGGTGTGAAGATGTAGTATAACGGCTGCTTTTTTACGAAGAACCCTTCGCAAGCGCTCTCGGGAAAAACTATGGAAAATCCCATTTTTAATTGGTAAATCAACTATAAATGGCAATGTTCAATAGCTATGTTTGTTTACCAGAGGGTAATGCATAGTGAATTTTGAATAAGCTTCTACGGCTCATATCTCTACAAGACGAATGTTTTCTCAATGTGTGGATTGGTGTGTTTCCCATTTCTTCACGTTCATCCTATCCATCACGTACTTTCACAATCTTTTGCAACGGACACCGGCAGACGTCAATTGCTTGGATCTACAGCTTCAAATTCCTTTTTTTGCGGGGTTTCAAGTCAGGGTGAAACAACTAAGTAAAGCCACCTAAGAACCATTTACAATCACATCCAAATCCACATCCCAAATCAAATCATACTTTGTAAATATTTGTAACATATCATACATATTACAGTACTACGTATATATATATATATCATGATAATACTATATATAATATTAATATTACGGCAAGACCCTGAGGTTTGCCCGGACTCGCAACGAGCGTCCGGGTATGATGATGATGATGAAGATGATGATGATGATGATGATGATCACCGATATGCTCCACATAAACAACATGAATTAAACCTTTTTTGAAGATCTTGATTGAATGTAGAAGTTAAACGAGGGTGCGAGAATTAAGCCCTTATTGAAGATCTTCAATGAATGTAAAAGTTCAACGGGGCTGGGAGAATTAAACCCCTATTGAAGATCATCAGTGAAATTCAATGAATGTAAGAGTTTACCCGGGTGGGAGAATTAAACCCTTGTTGAAGATCTTCAATGAATAATGTAGAAGTTTAACGGTGGTGGGAAATTCATATGATATGTATAGTGTGAACAAATAATCCTTGTAATTTACGCTATTCTGGGCTTGGGCAAACCTCTGGGTCTGTGTGTAATATTATATAATACCATATATATATAATTAATCAATTTTAACATTCATAATATACAACATTAGATTCATAATAATTATACAATAGCATATATTCATTTATAATATTATATAATACCATAAATACCTATAATACCATTTATACAATACCATATATACCATTATATTATCATATATATGATTCATAGAACATTCAGAACTCAGAACGCTTCACGTTTTGTCCCCTTTGCGATTTCCGAGGCGCCAGGTGCTCCACCGCCGCTGCCCGAGATGCCCACGGCCGGGCCCGGAGGAAGCGATCTCCGGTGAAAAAAACGTAGGGGTCACCGGTGGTTAACCATTAACCATGGTAGATTTATGTAGATTTACCCTCTGGTTATTTAACATAGCCATGGAAAATATGGAAAATGGCCCATAGAAATAGATGGTTTACCCATTAAAAATGGTGATTTTCCATGGCTATGTTAAATAGCCAGATGGTAACCATGAACTTATAATATAACCATAGTTGAACATAATTATATATATAATAATGTAAATAACTATATAAGTTAATTTATAATAACCATAGTTGACTCTTAGTTGACCATAGTTGATTTAACTATAGTGAACCGTGAACCATGGTTGGTATGACTAGGGTTAATGAGGTTTATAAACCAACATGTTTGACATATTCTCATTTAACCATTAACCATAGTTTAACCACTTGATCATAATTGATCATAGTTTCTCCACTAGAGTGACTAGGTTAATGATTAGCTGATCATAGTAGATCATAGTTCATTTACTATCATATCATGGTTTAACTTTAATAGTTATTTTAACTTAATGTGTTGATTTGTTAACATTTGGTTCATAATAGGTAGGGGTTATTGCATGGATAAAATCAGAACAAATGTTAGTTGTTACCAAAATAAAATCGACCAATAGAAAAAACTGTTACTGTACATGTGTATATATATATATATATATGTATATGGATTAAATGGGGTAGATATACATATAATGTATATTGATAAAGTGCATGGGGATTTATACGTTGGTTGGAATTATTTGTTTGTTAAATAGTGCTAGATTAGTTGAACACTACTGGGGATTTAAAGATCCTTTAGTGATTATTTAGGTTAGCTATAGTACGAATGAATCTAGTATTTAGTTGAACATTACTGGTGATTTAAAAGTCCTTATTATCTATATATATATATATATTATATCTGTATATATATATATATATATTATAGACATAGACATAGATAGTTGATATATATATATATATATGTATATATATATATGTATATATATGTACATATATATATATGTATATATATATATATTTAATAAACAACCAATGAGATTCTACTGGTTTCGTGGGATAAACAATGGTTTAACTGTATTTTTTTATGACTATTCTCTGGAGCAGAAATTTAGGATGGGCCGGTGCCACTTTCTTTTTGGCAAGAAACTTAGATTCTTTTTTCGAGCGGACATTTTGAAGGTGTAGTAAATGGTTATCATGGTCGTGGCTTGGGCTGCTTGGGTTTTGCCAGTCACTGGCAGCCAGTGACAATGACCAGAATGCTGAACCGTGTCACTCTTTCGGTGCTCAGCATTCTCCACCGTTCTTGCGCTGGATGGAGTAGGCCAAGTTGCACTTAGGGTTACCCTCTGGTAAACTAACATAACTATTGAAAATCACATTTTTAGTGGTAAATCAACTATAAATGGCAATTTTCAGTAGCTAGGTTAAATTACCAGAGAGTACTTCATGACTAGACAAACGATTGAAAATTTGCTGGAGGATTTGTTAGATGGGTGAACATAAGCCAACTGATAACTGCGTGCCCACATTATAACTTTGTATCAGGCCGAGTGGCAAAAAACCATGCAACAGGAGTTTCCTCCACGACTCATAGCTGATGGTCTCCCAACCTGGGATCAAAGTGCTGGATGTTTTGGTAGGACCGGAGTTGCAGCTGCCGATGGAGTTCTTCTTGGAGGAAGAAGGCGCCCGTGAGAACTGATCCATCGGCTCGTTTTGTGGGTCGCAAAATCCTCTGCCCTTTGGTAAACTAACAGTTTGCTATTGAAAATGGCTATTTAGTTCGTTGATTTACCCATAAAACATGGCGATTTTCTATAGCTATGTAAACGTTGACCAGAGGGTACCATTGGATGCTCCATATTTTTTCTTATGACCCAAATTTGAGACAACTAGTTGGGGTGTATCTCCATATATTGAGACAACGCCAAGTGATATACTGGTTGGTGGTTTGGAACATGTTTTACTGGAATTTCATCATCCCAACTGACGAAGTCATATTTTTCAGAGGGGTAGGTATACCACCAACCAGAACATTTGGGGATTAATTAGTTGAAATCAATCATGGTTGATGATTGTGTCTCTGGTTGTCAACCTTCCCTGTATATCACAGGCTATTGATACACTTATATTACCCTCTGGTAAATTAACTTGTTGACCCTGAAAAGCACCTTAATGTCTTTCTGGAAACTAGTCTTCCAACCCCAAAAAATGCCAGGGTCAAACTGTTAATTTACTGGAGGGTCTTGGAAGATTAGTGAAACCACTAAAAACACCAGTAAATCCATTAAAGATTCCATCCGGGTCTATGTTAAATCCATTGTAACATTGTTGGTTGTAATATGTCCGTCCTCTCGTCATGACATCCCCTGTATGGTTTGATCTAAACCCATATAATAAAATATCTCCGTACAGCTTTGTTCTATGTCCATGACCATGAAACCCATTGTTTATTTATCCCCATCAAAGAACTATGCCTGGGTTACCTATCCCATTATGATTATATAATTAGATAAGATTATTACGAAACCATTACAAACCATAAAAACCTATAAACATTTCCCATAAACAAAGAAAACTATGGTTGGTTACATACTATGAAACCCATTACCCTCTGGTAAACTAACAGTTTGCTATTGAAAATGTCCCAGTCGAAATAGTGGATTTACCGAGCTATAAATGGTGGATCTTTCCATCGTTTTTTGTATGTTTACCAGGCCGGGTAAATTCCCATTTAAAAGAACATCTATGGTTCATAGAATTGGATGATGGGAAAATTTACAGGAAACCCCGATCAATTTGATGGTAAAAACCATGGTTTCCGGTTAAGATTTTCCCACCAAAACCAATCCATTGAATGGTTGGTTGCAATGTGGGGCCCCCTAGTTATAAGTTGGTTTATAAGCCCCAGAAACTATAGTTATAAATACCATAAACCATAGTTATTGGAGTTATTGTCACCAACTTAGCTATCGAACGTGGGCCCCACTTTGTATGGTTGGTTATCTATCCCATTTTTTCGAAGGTGAGACCGGCGACTTCCGGGAGACCGGCTTTTCAGCCGCGACCACGGCGACCGGCTTGCCACCGTTACCGGCACTGCGAGCAGGTGGCGAAGCAAGATTTTTTCGGCACTGGGATGACATGATCATTATCCCAGTGATATAGTATCTGGGTAAATTATAACGACCTCACTACGACCTCACTGGAAATCATGGTTAGTAAGGGAAATCATCCCCAAATGGCCTTAATTCAGGTTAGTGAAATATTATAATTTACCCAGATAGTATCAAGTATCATCAATTATACAATATCAATTAATGATATATCAGTGATAATTAATGATACTATATATAGTATATCCATTAATATTAGTATATCAACTATGGTATAACTATATAGTATATCCATTGTGGTATAACTATATGGTATCAATCATATCTTTATTCTTTTTTATCATACTTAATAGAGGGATATGGAAATGGACATAGATATCATTCTATTTATAGAGAAAACATGGACATCTAACTAACTAGATAGATACACATTCTAGAATATCACTAGATATTCAATCACAGGGATAATCCATCCTACAAGGTGCGGTTCTTTACGGTAGATATATCGAACTACTCATGGCCTTGATAAACCAGTATTCACATATATATTCACATCTCCGTGTTGTCCAGCACCAATATCCGAGATTCGCCCAATATCCATTCATAACTCATAGGATCCATGGTGCTGGTATATATGCTAACATAAAGGGGGTATACTGATGGTAAATGTTACCATGTATAGCAGCACCATGGATCCGTCATGGATAACTCATAGCTATGCCCCGGTAATTCCCTCCAAAAATCCCCGATTTCTTCCATAGCCATGGCCTTTTTTGGTGCCGGACCTCCAGGTGCGACGTGGCCAGAGGGGCCCTCTGCGACAACGGAGCGAGCCGTGGCAGCTGAGGCGCTGCAGCTGGAGCCGGTGGTGCGTCCACGGAGCTTCAGACGAAAACGCTGAGTGTTTGTGGAGGCGCGCGGATGTGGGAAATTGTGGGATTACCCTCTGGTAAACATACAAAAAACTATGGAAAGGTCCACCATTTTTACTGGGAAAATCCACTATATCTATGGCCATGTTCAATAGCTATGTGACAAATTACCAGAGGGTATTTCGTGGGATTTGATGGGGATTGGGTGGGTTTATTTGATCTATAAAAATATCTATTTGATGTTGGAAATCATGACAAAATCTATGGAATCCCACTATCATCCAATAGTTTATAATCTACTTTTTGTTCCACTAACTTTTGGATGGGGATTATAAATTAGTGGGATGATAGTGGGATTAGTGGGAATATAGTACGATCATCATTCCACTATAATCTAACTATTGGATGATAGTGGGATTTGATGGGGATTCCATAGATGTCCCGAATTCCCATGGGTGGGTTGATGAAAAAAGAGGGGTTTCTTCAGAAATCCCTTTAAGAACAAGTTTCTATGATGATAGATGGGATTAACCAAACCGGCCCCTCTATTTGTATCAAAAGGACATTATTGGATTATAGTGGGATTTGATGGGGGTTGCCCTCTGGTAAACATACAAAAAACGATGGAAAGATCCACCATTTTCAATGGGTAAATCCACTATTTCGACTGGACCATTTTCAATAGCGCACTTATTTTCAATAGCGCACTGTTAGTTTACCAGAGGGTATATATAGTGGTATTTGATGGGGATTAGCATCTGGTAAACGTTTACAGTTCGCTATGGAAGCCATGGCCCATAGAAATAGATGATTTACCGAGCTTTAAAATGGTGATTTCTGTAGCTATGTTAGTCATTACCAGAGGGTAGGTGGGTGTATTAATCTACGATATTCCACTATTGATGGATTCATGACATTATGGATATTTAGGGATTATAACATTAGATTCCATATGGATTATGGGGATATGGGCTTATTATGGATTAATCCACTATAGTCTATGATCCATGGATTATAGTGGGTTATAGTGGATGATTGGGATATTGGGATTATGGCTTAATGGGATTATTGGGATTATCTAATGGGATTGAACTGCTTTATTTTTATTGGACAATGGATTTAGCCAACAAGAATAATAATGTGGTAATATGTGGTAATTATGAATAATATTGATTTCACTGGTATTGAATAGTGGTAATATGGGGTAATTATTAGATTGAGAAATTCAATACCCCCTGGTAAACTAACAGTTTGCTCTTGAAAATGGCCCAGTCGAAAGAGTGGATTTACCCATTAATAGCATGGTGGATCTTTCCATCGTTTTTTGGACATGTTTACCAGGCCGGGTAGTATATGAATGATGAACGAATCCTTGGAAGATCATCCCGCGAAACGGACCTGAATTTCTGTATATGTGTTAACCCATTGTGGTTATAAGTTAGATCTAATCCAAGAACCACACTGAAAGTCCATAATGTGGAAAACCAATAATCCCATTAAATCACATAGTTATAATCCCATTATTGGTTAATATTGATTAAATGTGGTAAGTGGAAATCCTATTGAAATATGGACTTTCATATGGATTAAACCACAAATCAACAGTTAAATATAATCCATATGAAAGTCCATATTTCTATGGGATTTCCATGGGATCTTAACGGATCAACAAAAATTGTGGTTCTGGGGGTATCTCAACAACCAGAGCGTCTTGTGCTGTTATAAACAATGTTTTTTCAAAGTGGTAACTAGCTGATATTGGATTATTTATATATATATATATATATATCATTTTTATGAATTCTTATTTATTACTATAACTAGTATTATTGCGATTCTTCTTATAAGTTCATTATTTTAGAGCAGGGGATGTTAGGGACAAATGGACTGGCACAATGTGCCATAGAAGCAACTGGAGAAACACATGCATAACACATCATGACATTGCAAATTGCATGGCGGTATTGCATGATAGTGATATAGACAATGATAATGATCACAGTAAATTAATGGTATTGCAATTGCATGGTAATTGTATTCGAATGGTACATCAAATGGATACCATCTGGGGACAGTGTGCCTGGAATGGGATACAACTTATAACCCCTAATTTCCATTCTGATGGGAAAATCATTATCAAGTATGAGGTTTGGATAATTTTACGGATACGAAGGCTGAGTTTGCAATGGTGAGAGGAGTTTTCACAGTTTTCAGATCTAAAGTTGGGAATCCCGCCATGTTTTTCCATGATTTTACAACATAAAAGTGACATAACATGGGAATTTCCTATTTTTTTTATGGAGCTGTGCTGCATTTTTATTGGGGATTCCCATGGTTTTCGGAAGTTGGGAATCTCCATAAGTCAGTCATCCATTTGTTCCGGGTCCGGGTCTTAAAACCTGGGAGGCTCACAGATGAACTGAGCCAATGTCATTCCCAAATTGGAGATGCATAGTGACGAATCACCACAGATCCAGACCTCCGAGATGCAACCCCAAAGTCATCTAAAATACGAGTTGAAAGTTCCCTAAAATCATCTAAAATCATCTAAAATCATCTAAAATCATCTAAAATCTGAATGTGCAATTTGTTCCATAGTCTAGTTTGCTGATGTTTCCTGGGGTTACGTTATTGCAACTCCCAAGGCAAGCAAAGCGGATAGACTTCCAAATCTATAGCAGATCATTTTTCCTTTGAAAATACGGTCCACCCTCTAAGCCTTAAGAAATGACTTTGCACAAGGCAACATGAACCCCTTCAAACGAGCCCTTCGGACATGTGCTGTAGCACCTGTTGGTGGTTTGGAACATTTTTCATTTTTCCATATATTGGGAATAATCATCCCAGCTGACGAACTCATATTTTTAAGACGGGTAGGGTTCAACCACACACCAGGTTAGCGTTTGAGCGCTCGGGTTCCACGTTAGTGTCTCGATTCAGATGCTTCAAGAGCATGACGGATCACGTTTTGCGCAGCGATCAAAAAACGTTGGGACGTGACCTGCACATTGAGCAGTTTTTAGATATGTTCAGTGCTGGAGAAGCAGGCATGCTTTGTGCAGGACTAAATAAACCCTGAGAATCCCTGAGATGTTTTTTTTGGGTAACCTCTGGTAATCAAACATAGCAACGGAAAATCTTCCATTTGTAGATGTTTTTTGCCCATTGAACCTCTGATTTGCTTATATTCATTTATTTAGGATGGTCAATTGCAATGTTTGCTTAGGTAATCAGTTCGTATTTCCCATTAAGTCACCAGGAAATCACATTAAAATCCATCAAATCACCATGTTTGATTGCCAACAGGTAACTACCTGAAGATTTGATCTATATCACCTTAAGCATTTGGACGTTTTCTCCCAGCTTTGCCAGAAGCAGATCCATTGTTTCGCAGGCGTTTCCAGTCATAAATCCACGAGGAATCAGAGCCCCAAAGAATTCGGAGGCCTACAAGCCAACAAAAGAATATAGAGGGACCAAAAGAGCTAAATTTATAGTCCTGAAGCGTTTTTTCTTTGGGGTAACCAAATTTGACTTGCCACATTTTCAATTGTCACCTTCCACAAATGTGGGATGATGGTTATCCATAGAACGGTTTGTTTAACCATATCGCCATGATCTTCAGGTTAGTGTGATAGCTTTAACCCGGCCAGCTTTCGCAGCATCCAACATGTGGGATGATGATCACCTTTATGTTGTAAATATATATATATATGTAGATGATATGTATCTACATATATAAAGCACCTTTTTATATACCCATTAACATATTTCCATTATTTCAATATCCGGTTGGTAAAAGCCCACGGGGAGGATCACCATCTTCCATTTTTCAAGCCATGGCCATGGCCGATGCCGGACAATGTGTGGCTCGTCTCCAAAGTATGGATAGTATGGAATCAAGGGATGAAACATGGGATATAGTGGGATAATATCCATTCATATAGTATGGGGATACGTGCTTCCCAACACATCTTGGTTTTGCTTACACGGTTATGCTTAAACGGTTACCCTCTGGTAAACGTTTACTAGCTATAGGAAATCACCATTTTATGGGTAAATCAACGAACTAAATGGCCATTTTCAATAGCAAACTGTTAGTTTACCAGGCCGGTTAAACCAGGAATATGTGGTCGACAGGTAACGGTTGGCACACGATGGATTCACGGTACCCACCTGATGTGGCCACGGTACGGTTGAATCCTTGATGTTTC
>CAMXCT020000204.1:32506-167506 GCA_947184155.2 Cladocopium goreaui | reverse complement strand
GTAACTTATAACATTACATTTCTGGGTTTGTAATGTTTTATTGGGTTATTAAGTAATGGATAAGCAAAACGTTATATGGATACCCTCTGCAGAGTTCTGTGAGATGAACAAGTCATTGTGGTGATCATATCTGGATGTGGTTCTGTGAAGGGATGACGGGGGAAGGTTTGTGGGTTATGTCCAACGCAAGGCGGTGCCACAGTTCCTTTGCTAAGTTTGTGAACATAACCAGGTAATTTCTACGGTTTATGATGTTTATGGATGTTTATGGTAGATATATCTATTCTTAATGGGATTTATAAGCCAACAAACATAACTGGGAGGGCACCAGCGTGTGCGATTTGCTTCCGATTTCCGGCAATTCTAAGACTCGAATATCACCAGTTAGACTAATGGTTCAATGGGTGATTTTCACTATGCAACAACTGGTGGTATACCCGCAATATTCGAAACTCAATTCGTATAATATCACCCTTTGTCAATGATATCACCATGTATGTTTGATGCTTAAACCCTTCATCAACCATGGTTAAATCCCCAATTTTCACGCCACATTGTTGTATAGATCCCATCATTTCCCTACTGTATCCCTTATCATCAACCACCCATAATTAGAGATCCAGTCTCAAACTAATCCTCTTGATATAATAACCAATGAATAAATAAGTAAGAAAAACGTATAATAAGTTCACATTATCCCCAATATCCCATTATTTCCATCATTTTCTACCAGGCAAACCAATGGTTTCTGGATGATCTCCGCCATAAACTCCGGACTTCGAAGTCCAGGTCTACCACTTGAACCGCCTGGTGGCCTCGCTTCCCCCAACCCCCGGCAACGGCAACGGCAGCTGGCGCCGTGCGGCGGACGTGGTTTTCTCGGCGTCTCGGTGTACCCAGTGACACCGCTGGGGGTGTAACGCCCCAGTTTGCTATGGAAAATCACCATGTTTACACCCTGGTAAATGAACTTGTTGACCCTGAAAATCACCATTTTTTCATGGAAAATCGTCTTCCAACCCCGAAAAATGCCAGCGTCAAACTGTTAATTTACCAGAGGGAAATGGTGAAATGGGCATTGATTAATTCATGATGGTTGATGAATGTTGATGATGATTAATTTTTAATATCATTGGATATCACTGGATATCATTGGATATCATTGGATTAATGATGATTAATGATGATTAATGATGATTAATGATGATTAATGATGATTAATGATGATTAATGATGATTAATGATGATTAATGATGATTAATGATGATTAATGATGATTAACGATGATTAATTATGATTAATGATTCTGTATCTAATGATCTCGATTAATGTCAACCCTGGATTATTAAACCCCGTTTACGGCTGTGACTAATTGGGAGGCTACCATAAAAAAGTATCGTATGAAATGACTATTGGAAGAGTACCCCCCCCAATTTTCATAAACCATGGTTTAGTCTCATCCGGGGTTGACATTAATGCGTAGATCATCGAAATAGAATTTTGTAAAAATTTTGTGAACTTATCAGAGGCTATGCGTGTAGAATTGTAGATATTGTAGAATTTTTGTGGAAACTTCAGCTAGAGATATTTTCATTGTGGATTTCCCGAATATATCGATGGTGATGTTCGTTGGTTAAAAAAAAACCATCTAACTTTATAGGTTCATCTCAGGTCCATCTCCACCGTAGACTCATAAACCCTACCTGGCCTAGTTATAAACTAAGTCAGCTAACTAGAGCGTGGTGTAACTGGGCTGACTGGGGTTTATGTATATGGAAATTTATTAATATGGGTTAGATCGGGATATAAATCAACTAACATAGCTGAAGAAACCCTTCCTGCATGGGTCCTTAAATTTGAGCAGAAGCAGCAAACATTGGTATCTGGTTGGTGGTTTGGAACATTATTTTTCCATTCAGTTGGGAATGTCATCATCCCAACTGACGAACTCATCATTTTTCAGAGGGGTAGGGTTCAACCACCAACCAGGTATGGTTGCCAGTCTGGGTAGAAATTGACCCAGAAAAACACCCTTTCCATCCAAGAAATTCCAACGAAAAATTCTTGGACAAGTTTTCCAACGAAAAATCCCGCACTAAACCCCACAGAGTTACAGAGTTTTTGAGAAATATCTGGGGATATTACAGTCATATAAATATATATATATATATATATATTATATATACCTGGATTGTACAGCAAATCCCATCCAAACCCTCCAATCCAGCCCGACTATGTTTTTTTGTTGGGTACGCATTGAAACTATGTACCCCCCCAGCTGGTTGTACAGATATCCTAACATTTGGTATACCGGTATACCCATTCTAGGTAAATAGCCATCCCATGATATACATTGAATATAAAATCTCAATGATAGATTGGATATCTGTCAATCATGGAAACTTGGATGTACTTAGTAAATCCTATTTGGTATATAGAAAGTGCATCCCATCTCCCAAGCCAAATTTCATATCCATCCCATAGTCATTGAATGTGTATATATATATATACATTTGGTGAGTTGGATAAGTATTGAACCTATTTTCCAACAAAAAAACCACTCAGAAACTACATCCCACCAATGATGTGACTTGGCCGACATCACTAGACATGGTTAGGATTCAAGGCAACTCAACATGGCCATGTCCATCCCATCCCATCCCAGGCATGGCGCGTGGTGCCCGATGTCGTGTCGTACAACTCGCTGATGGCATCCCTGCCGCGACGGCGCTGGAAAAGGGCGCTGCAGCTGCTGCAGTGGATGGGGATGACCCGGGTGGAGTCCGAGGCTGGGGCTGGGGATGGTCTGGAAATGTGCTGATTTCGCTATAGATCACCAGCCTATGATTTAAAATGTCTATAGCGAAATGAGTATACCATGTATATAGCGAAATGAGTCAACCTGGTTTCGCTATAGATCACCAGTATGTTTAGAATTTCTATAGCGAAATGAGTATTTCCAGAACACCATGAATTTTCAATGGCCATTTCAGGAACCTAAATTGGAGGTACCTACCATATATAAGGCCTATATAAGGCCTATGTAAGGGAATATCCCCAGAAAATATGGCCAGAAATATGGTACTAACGTACCTCCATTTTGGGATCCTGAAATTACCATTGAAATTTCAGATGATTTAAACCAGAGTCCAATGAGTCATCCAAATATCATCTTCACCAATGGTGATTTCACTATAGCAAAAACCACTGATGGAGTCAATGAAGGTTTGCTGGAAAATATAGGACAACTCACTATAAATGGTGGTTTATAGCTTGGAAAACAAAGCATCTTTGTTGAAGATGATGTTTCGGTTATTTTCCCAATGGAAAATTCATTATTTGGGGAATCCACACAGAATATGTGCTATTCTTTGGGGGTTCCTTAGGCAAATCCAAGTTCATCAACCAGGATGGCTATACTGGGTATATCATTATAATAGGGATCATAAGAGCTATGGTCAATACTCATGGTTAATAACCATTAATAGGGGCTAGTCATCCAATGGTTCATAGGGATTTATAATAACCATTATAAGGATCCTTATTATGGATGGGATGACCATCAACCATATAGTGAGTATTGACCATGGCTCATATAATGGGAATAATATGGGGATAGACAGTGTGGTGAATCCCTGCTGGTGAAATCAGCTAGGTGTATCATCTTGAATTCCCATGCAGTAAGCATCAACCACCCACGAGTTTTGGTGGCTAACCAGTTACGATCCGTGTCATGTTACTGAAAGTTACGCACTTACACTATGTTTGGCCAAATTCATGATTTCTGTTTTATTCAATCACCATTTTCCCAAGATTTCCTATGATTTTTCCATCTTTCCCCATGATTTCCCCATGATTTTCCTATGTTTTTTCCATATTTAAAGGGGCATTACCCCCCTGATGCGCCAGTTGAACCTGGTGGGCGTCAACTGCGCCCTGACCCTGGCAGCACACGGCAGCTGCTGGCAGCTGCTGCTGCAGCAGCTGAGCGGCGTGGCCAATGGAGCCACAGCCAATGCGTGGATGGCGCACTGCCAGGTGCAACGGGGGCTGCCAGGGATGGTCCAATGATTCCAATGTCAGTGTAGCTGTATGAACCAGTGTGAACAATCCCACTTGGGGACTTGCTAATGCAAATTCATATTTCTGTTTATACTATATTTTGTTTGTATTGATTTATAGTGCAACTGTTGCTCATCTACTTCGCGAAGTTTGTCTTTCCATTTCAGCAGTGTGGGGTGTCCCCACAACCATATTGGTGAAAACCCCCAAAAAATGGATTGTCCTAATAGAATGGATTATTCATTTTGGCAGATTTGAATGATTTTGAATGGACTATTTTGACAGATTTTCGCAGGTTTTCGGGTATAAGTCAGTAAAATGCTGGCGAACTTCTGTCTCCTCCTTTTCGGCTGCTTCAGTTTCTTCAGGAGCTCCTGAAGTTTCCAGCCAAGCTTGTTTGGAGGTGCAGTTCAACTATAATTTACGTGATGATATTTCACTAGTTGTAGGGATTATATCATATCCCAACATCATGCATGTTATGCAACCATAGTTCTACCCATTCATAACCCCAATTGCACCCCCCAAGTCATCCTTCGTCATCCGCAGCTGGAAGGAGCGTGGTGTTTGGGGCGATGCGGTGCAGTGTCTCAGCCTGATGCAGCAGCGGCAGCTGGAGACCAGCTGGCGCACGAGAAGATCTGCTGTGGGATGCTTGGCTGTTTCAGGTAGTTACCAGGTAGTTCTGGGGGAATTTGCGGTGGAATTTGCCTGTAAAATGCTGAGGATGTCATATTACCCCAACCTTTTCAGCATGTTTACCGACTTTTTTGGGGTGGGTGAGGTCTTACCACAACCAATTTGTATGGGGAAATCAAGGTTGAAGCGGGGTAACTTGGTTAACCCAATGTCATAAACGTCAAATTGGGATAAATGAGGGATGATTTGAACAAGATTGAAGAAGCCATTGGGATTTCTGTATGATTTCGATATCTTTCCGTTCAGAAAACGTCCAAGCCGATCTGAGGATCGTTGGGTCAGCAGAGCTGGCGTAAGGTGCCTGGCCGGTGCCCATTGACCCTTCATCAGCGTCATCAAAGGTGATAATGGAAAAAGCATAAAACCCCGCATTTTATGGGAAAAACCATGGAAAAACCCACATTTGGATACATTTGGTTCGATGATTTTCCCCATAAAAACCTTCCTGGAGGGTAAATGTGCACAGAAACCTCCAGGCCTACAGCATTTTACAACTAAAAGTTCTGGCAGCGGATGATGAAGTGGGTGCTTGGCATGCTGCAGCCACCAGCGCAGGACGTGCAGGTGGAGTCCACCAGTTTATGATTTTATGGCCATGGGAATGACTGGGAGATTTCACGGCCAATTGGGGGATTTTCACCGACTTGATGGGGATATACCCTCTGGTAAACATACAAAAAACTATGGAAAATCACAATCTTTAGTAGGCAAATCAACTCTAAATGGGTATTTTCAATAGCTATGTTAGTTTACCAGAGGGTAATAGGGATTATAATGAGATAGCTAAAAATGAAGTGGTGAAATTTCGCTTGATATCCCCAGGATTGGGAGCTATCAATACGTTGGGATATATATAATGGGATCCCATTATATATAATTGATATTTCACCAAACCAAATTGGGATAGCTACAAATCATATGATATTTAGCTTTGCCAAAAATTTTTGGACGAACCCTAAGTGTTTTTTCTGCGGTTTCTTGGCGTGGGAAGGTGTCAGGCATTGAGCCGTTGGTAGATCCTGTATTGATGCTCCGATATTGTGACCTTGTGGCCATGTCTTGCACAGCAAACACAACGATATGGGTTTGTCTGAAAATAGGGCACACCGGCACACCCAATTTTGATCTATTTTGAACATGTTAATCATCACTTATATCATGTCTCCATTATTCATCACATTATGATTTAACATGTGGTTCATAACAATGAGGCATTATATTCCCTGTCCTTTTCCTGGGGTTCAATCCCGCATTGCCAGTTGTGGGCCCTTTCAACCAGGCCAGTGGTTGGAAGCACTCAGACCAGTTCAAACGCTTCAAAGAAGGTGCGCAAGTTGCGACGAGTTCTGCACGTGATGCAGTGATGTTTGCCTCTCATAGTCAAGTTATACCCTCTGGTGATTTAACAAAAAACTATGGGAAATCACCATTCATAGTGAATTTTCCCATCAAAAATTGTGAATTTCCATAGTTATGTTAGTTTACCAGATGGTACATGTTTTTTCCCATAGATTCAGGGTGGTTCTACAACCCCCCAAAAGGATAGACATGTAAAATCCTGCTGAAATAGTGATTCTTCAATTACGTTTCCATCTTTTTTTGGGTGGTTGCTAGAATAGAATCCCAGTATATCCCAGTTGTCAGATTTGGGGATCTCCCAGCTAGCCATGTTTGAAAAGGGGTACCCCTCAGGAAAACTAACAGTTTGCTGTTGAAAATGGCCCAGTCGAAATAGTTGATTTACCCAGTAAAAATGGTGGATTTTCCCATAGTTATGTTAGTGATTGTGATGAAATGACCCATTTATAGTTGATTTACCCATTGAAAATGGTGATGTTCCATAGATTTTTGTATGTTTACCAGAGGGTTTACCGCAAAAGAACATCAAAGCTTTTAGCCGAAAAAGCATCCAATTGGATTGACACGCTAAATTGGGGGACCCCAGTATCATCCAAAAAACAAAACTCATGTTTCGTAGGGAAACCATGGCAAAACCCATGGCAAAAGGGGCATCACAATGTGCCATGGTCAAGCTCCTTGGGATGAACGGTGCCATCCCACCACTTTTTTGTGGCTCATATATATATAGTTGTCAGAAGAAATATAACCATTATTAAGAATATAGGTTTTAATATAGCTAATCATCCCACCATTTAAAAAAAGTTTTGAAGTAGTATCCCTCAAATTCTTACTTATCTTTAATAAGTGCAAATCATGTTATATAGCACAATCATAAACTGGAATTCATTTATAAACCTGCACCAAAATGGAGGGTTGACCATCCCTTGTTGTGGGATGACCATGTAAAATAGCTATAGTGAATTATATATCTATATGATTAATTAACTATACTTATCATTACTTGCCTATATAATTGTATCTATAGTTATATCATGTTATATCCCCCATAACCCCCAGATTTTTCCGGGATCCATAGCAGAACCCCCCATTTTGCGTTGCGACTTCCAGCTCCTTCCAGCTCCACGAAGCACGACGACCGGTGAGGCGTTTGAAGCTGGACGTGATTTCTTGGAACGTCTTGGTGGACGCCATGGCTAAAGCTGAACGCTGGCAGATGCTTCGCCATGGCGGACATGGTTGGGGGTTCGTGAAACGTGGGGGATTTTAACAATGGGAATATAATGGGAATATAATGGGAATATAATGGGAATATAATGGGAATATAGTGGTTTATCATGGGAATATCATGGAATATAGTGGTTTAAACTATTTATACCATTAACAATAGTGGTTTATCATGGGAATATCATGGGAGTAGAATTGTCACGTTTCATTACTAGAGAGTAATAGTCGACGATGGGTTTAAGCAATGAATAGTGGATATGGTGTATTTCCTGTGGATGAAGCCTAAGATTAGAAACATGATTTCCAGCGTTCATGGTGATTCACGCTATGTGTTTTGTTTTCTTGAAGCCTAAATAATGTAGGCTGCTACTTCCCCCTATTCACTCACCACTCCTCACCAAAATCATCGAAACATAACAATATTTACATCTATATCTATATTATCTATCAGCAAACATATACAGTCATATACATACATGAAATAATACAATTTGGAGTCACAGTGTCTTAAAATCTCCATGTATACATACTCTATCTTATAACATGTACATCATATGGACATCATATATGCACATCATCTGCACACCATACGCACTGTGTACATTCCAATCATTCCACAGATCTCCCCTGACACGTCGTTTACCCGTCGTTTCACCAAGGAGATCCTTGGATTTTCTGCGCGAGATGCGCCGGACGCAGATCCGACCCAATCACAACACGCGGCGCCTCGTTGCGAACTTTCGTCGCGGCCTGGGCCCGAAAAGGATGGCGCCAAAAAATGTGCCGAACAATGTGGTTTTCGTGGGGTTTTACGCGCGGATTTGGATGGGATCTAGCAATGATGATAATGAGAATATATGAGAATATATGACAATGATGGTTTGACTTGCCAAAGATGGGTCGTTTTGAGGAAATAAAATGGGATCTAGCAATCATCATAATAATAATGATGCCTCGATAATGATGGTTTTGCTCACAAAAATGTTCTTTATTTCATGGGATTGCAGTGTGATGCAGTGTGGGATAACAAGTAGACGCTTGTTTTTTTTCAGGATTTTATCGGGCTCAACGACTGTTTACGGTGAATCTGACACATCTGGGTGAATCCACAGAGTGAAGGACCGCAAATCTATGGGAGAATTTTGCTGGGAGAACTTAGCTGAATGCTACTTGTAGGTGAATAGGTCCATTCTTAATAACCTTCGTAAATGGTGGCATTTGGGGCGGTTATGAGGTTGAGAGCACTAGAATTCAAGTGTCACTGGTGTCCACTTCTCAAAATATTTCGAGGGGTGCAAGCTGTACATGACACTTAGAGAGATAGGGATTTATTCACTAAGAAAGGGATTCATGGATTCATTGCGAAAGGGGGAAGTGGTAGTTCCCTGTGGCATCCGGGGTGTTGGGAGCAACTTTGCAACTTTGCATCTCTGCAATGTGGTGAAACGGATGGACAGAAATGGGTGGTATAAAGCCATCAAATACGGGATGTTTATTGTGTTTCCACATTGGCAGTCATTCATTGAGTTCCATGCTCCTTTTAGTTAGAGATGAAACAATAACAACATGGTCATGAGATACTGGAGAATGTACAGGGAACAATGAAGAACCATCATCATTTAATCTGGTTTTCACATTCAAAACAGAGCACACCCCGCAACTTTGGATTCTTCAATTGGTCCAAGGAATGGCAACATCAGCGCGGCAGGTGGGTGATGGAGATAGCTGGGTGTGTTTACATGTTCCCTCAGTTTTAAGTTTTTCCCAACATTTGTCCACCTTTTCCCTAAGTTTTTCCCTAGGTTATGTCGTATTTTCCAACACTTGTGAGGCTTTTCTCCCCTTTTTTTCTATGTTTTCCCACATGTTCCCGCATTTTTCAGGCTTTCCCCACCATGTTCCTATGGTTTTCGTCAGGTTTTCCGTGGCTTTCGCAGGTTGGCGCCTGGCGCATCACCTGCTGCGCTTCGTCACCGGCGACGTCACGGTGGCCACCAACGCGGCGGCCGACGACACGCCGTGGCCAAAGGCGCTGCAGCAGTGGCGCACAGCACGGAGGAGGCGGTGGGGATCCTGCGGGGATTTGCCGGTGATTTTTCTGTAGATGACCATCTCCCCAGGATATCATGGGATATCTATTGATCATGGGAGTTTAATGGGATTTATAGTGATTAAATGGGATTTTATAGTGATTAAATGGGATTTTATAGTGATTTAGTGGGATATCATGGGATGCTTTCCCTCTGGTAAACTGACAGTTTGCGAACTTGAACATGGCCCAGTCGAAATAGTGGATTTACCCATGAAAATAGTATGGTGGATCTTTCCATAGTTTTTTGGACATGTTTACCAGGCCGGGTATTTATGAGTGATAATTCATTAATTATGATATATATATATATATATGTATATATACCCTTTGGTCATTTAACATAGCCATGGAAAATTATCATTTTTATTATGTGCATCATCTATAAACGGGCCATTTTCCACAGCTATATATATATATATATTTGGGATATCGTGGGATTATGAATGTGGATTATTGATGATTATTTGGATTAATTATCTACTTGACTATGGTCATGATTTATAATGGGGTACCACAAATCTATTTATTGATGGTATTTGCCATTTGTGGAAAGCCATTATAAACCATCCATCTATATGTCATCAACCATGATTTATGAATAGATGGAAATAAACCACTTATGGTTATAAAGATTTATATGGCTCATAAACCACTATATGTCATTTGATAGATATTGCTTGGAGATAAACCATCAACCATGATTTATCAATGTTTATCCAGTTTTTAAAGCAATATTTATCAGTGATATCTCCATATGTTGATGGTTTCTCAAGAAGAGCCCTGAAGGCTTCCACACATGGGGGTAGCGCCAAATGGATGATTTAGATGGTTGATTTCAGGGACAAACCTACTAAAATTTGGATGATTTATCATGGTTTATAATGGTTTATAATGGACAATACTCCCATTTTGGGAAACTACCATATATGAATATCATATCCAGGAATATTGGGATTATTAAATGGGGAAAAAAGGTGGTTAAGGAATAGGGAGAGAATTGGTGCTTAAAGCATGTTATGGTGAGATATTAGATTAAGTCATCAATTTTCTTCTATGGGAAATGGTAACTATAGTTTTACCAAGCAAATTACGTGAAAAAAACATGCTATTTATATATTTTAAAAGGCCAATAATAGTCCGGCTATTTGTATGTCTACCATCATATTTCCCTCAATGATCATTACCATTTATCAGTACATGTGTACCATTTAATCACTGCACATTGGTGACTATGCAGCATTAGATATAGCATATTTCGGCAAGATTGCTGCAATTGCTATAACATGCTATAAATAGCATTATGTTCATGACGATATTAATCAATTAATTGGCTGCATGATGTTTATGACCACTGGCATGATGATCTATTATTACCATTGATCCAAACAAAAATGAGTTTGATGCCAATGAATTGGATCTGATCCTCTTAAACTATGGATTTTCCCACTAAATCCTATGAAAATACCATAAAACCACCATAAAACCACCATGGTTTCCCGGAAACGTCTTCACGTTGAATCCCAGGGGGATCCAAGCCTCAAGCATCAGCTTCAACATCATCACCGCGACAGCGTGCCGTGGGACGTAGGAAGTTCGGTGCTGAAAACTAATCTTTATGGTTAATTGTGGTTAATTATGGTTAATTGTGGGGATATAGATGATATCATGGGATATCTATGATATCTATTGATCATGGGAGTTTAATGGGATTTATGGTGATTAAATCATGGAATTGTAGTGATTTAATGGGATTTTATAGTGATTTAATGGAATATTAATGGGATATACCCTATGGTTAATTATGGTTAATTATGGGGATATATCTAAACAAAATTGATGATATCATGGGATATCTAGATTGATCATGGGAGTTTAATGGGATTTATAGTGATTTAATGGGATTTATAGTGATTTAGTGGGATATCATTATATCATGGGATACTTATCCTCTGGTAAACGTTTACAGTTTGCTATTGAACATGGCAATTTAGTTCGTTGATTTACCCAGCTATAAAATGGTGGATCTTTCCATTATCTGATTATTATATGGTTATTTAATGATGGGATTTGTGGGTATATGACTAGAGAAGACTGGAGGACATGACTAGTTTAGGATAGCTAAGTTGGTGGTAACTCCATTTTCACTATGGCTTATGAATGTTTCTGATAGATATATCGAACTACTTAATGGGGTTTATAAACCAACTTATAACTGGGAGGGCACCACCTTGTGGTGCCAGGTCGGAATGGCTCAGTTGGTTTATTTCACCAACATTTGACTGTTGGGTTTCTGCTATATATATATAAATATATATATATATATCTATTGTTGATATGAAAGTTACTGACTGGTTGGTAGTTTGGAACATGGCTTTTATTTTTCCATATATATATATTGGGAATAATCATCCCAACTGACTTTCATATTTTTCAGAGGGGTTGAAACCACCAACCAGACATGATATTTAGACTTAATGCATGGTTAATTCGAGTAAAACATGAATTGATCGTTTATCGCGTCGAATATTGTCAAATGTATCTGAGATACTAACCAAGAACCTGAAATCAGGATGGAAAACTGTTTGGAAGTTGTTATGAACTGTCATTGCCGGTTGATGCCTTCCAGAGAACTTACAATGACTGGGCTTCACCGTGACAAATCATCTGTGGGGTGTCAAAAAAAAACGTCACTGGCCGATATGAACATGTTTTTAGATTGAATTGTGGTGGGGTGACCATAATCGATATACGCCATGTTTTGACCATGGCATATATAGGGAATTGCGGGGGTGACATTATTGCTTTCACTTTATTTCACTTTGGTAACTTCTCAATCCCATCTCCCTTGTATTCAATTCCTTTACTACCAAACTAGGGGTTCTACGGGTCATATATTTCTGATATTGGGGAATTGATTTTTGAGGTATTTCCAACTCGACCACCAGGACCCAAATCCAGTTGGATGTGAGTGGTGATATCTCCAGATAGCATCAGACATCCCCATTTCTGCTTGGTTATACCATGTTACAATTCTCATGTTTTCTTGGAGATATCACCATATCCCAAGATTTTGTTGGTTATTTTCCACTTCAAAACTATCAAAACCACCTTGTTGCCTGTTATAGCCACATCGAAAAAAAAAACAGCTTATTTTCCCCACCCATGACTAAGTAGTTAGAGACAGCTGCATGGTTATTTTCCCCACTTTTTGCTCATTTTTCGAGATTTAGGTCACCTTTAGCTCACCATCCCTAGGTGTTGGCCACGCGCCTTGCAGCTGCAACGTTGCGCTGCTTGGGAAGGTGTGGCTGGTGAGAGCACACCCAGCAGGCATGCCATCATTGGTGCCTTGCCCAACAGGTCCGGATCCAGAGTTGAAACCCGCAGGTGATGAAAAAAACCGATCCATAGCTATGGATCACCCGGGAATGATCCATAGCTGTTTTTTTTTGAGCCACAACCGTAGAGTTTATCATGATTTTCCCTGTTGAAAACAACCATTTTGGGATATCCCTCGTTTTTGGCCAAGCCCATATCAATCAACAGATATTTGATCTAGATATGTTAATCCACCAGAAACCCTAAGGATCCTCCAGCAACCTTGGTAAGTCTAATATCTAGGGGCTGGATGATGGGTTTTCTCTCATGTTCTTTTCCAGTGGAGGCGAGTCCCAGTAAGTGCTGAAATGGGATAGTCCTGGGTTATACCATGGTTCTTAAGCTTGGGCATACCATCTCATCATATGGGTGTGTCTGAAAATAGTGTACCCCTAAACCCAATGATTAATGATCATTATCCCTATTAAATGGCTATAATTGGGAATATACCCTATTTTCAGGCAAACCCATATAATGATTAAAAAAAACTATTAAGATTCGCATGATAATCACCAGTTCTACCGGGGTTCTCAAGCTCTGAAGTTGGATGTGTTTTGATTCGCATGGAAGGTTGCGGAATGATGCATGTGAAGCTAGGATCACTCGCGAATGTAACTGGGTCATATCCCAAGATAGACCACCGGAACTGCTTCAACAGCTTCTAAATGGTGATATCCCAAGATGGTACAAGCCTTTTTCTAAGCAGTTACAGATTTTACAGATCATGCCTGGAGGTGTTTGGCTCGATCCCTTCATGAGACTTTTCCACATGGGTCCTGTAGGCCACCTGCTCCTTCTGGTTTGCATTGAGAAGCTCCAATCGCAATATCTGAGCCATTCAAAATAACCTTCTCGGTGATGATTATAATGGCTTCGAACGTGTTATAGGGATTGTGCACTAACGCATTTAACGATACCCTGGAAATAGCACCAATAACGATAGCCAGTATTTCATCGCACCAGCGCGATGGGAAAATCTCAGGTGCCGTTGCTTCAGCACATCTATGGAGTCGGATTCTGCAGTTCCTCGAGAACGCAGGGGTGCGCTGGTGGCCGGTCCTGCAAGCTGGACGCCATGGGAAGACCAATACCATCAGCCCTGGAGAAATTCATGGGGAATTTACCCTCTAGCAATTTACCATAGATATGGAAAACTCACCAGACATGTAGATCGATTCCCGAACCGGAAGCCAGTCTTTTTCCATATTTATTTTTATCTATTCTAATTTTCCTGGTTTTGGGCATAGGTTGAATCAACCATTTACCTAACAGCCATCATGAAATTTTCATCGAATGTCATCGATTACTTGATTCACACGTCATCATTATGAACAACAATCATCAGTAATCACAGTATCACTAGAAAGTCCGTTATTTGTCTATACGTCAACTTTAAGAAGAAATAGACAAGATTTTGCCACACATTTTATTTTCCAACTATCCTTCGCGGGTGCCTATATATATTTTTTGGAATGGGATGTTTATATCACCACTTATAAATATCCAGAACATCCATAGGAAGAATAAATAATGATAAATGGCTGATGGATGTTTTAGATATTAAAACATTAAATACCCATCAAAGAAACTGTTCCAAATGATAAGTTCAATGAAGTATTTAACCGTCATAAATAAACCATTAGTCAAACCAGATATGGTAATCATCAATTATCATTCATAAACCATTAAGTGGCCATGAATATCCATGAAATAAACTGAGATAAAGTCAGTTCTTCACTCATGTATTGTTATGTAGTGTAAAGTCTCACACCACCCTTCATCAAGGTCAGTTCTTTTCTGATGTATTGTTATGTAGTGTAAAGTCTCACACCACCCTTCATCAAAGTCAGTTCTTTTCTGCTGTATTGTCATGTAATGCAAAGGCTCACACCACCCTTCATCAAGGTCAAGTCTCACTCGCGCACCATCCTTCATCATAGTCAATTCCATCAAGTCTCACTCGCGCACCACCCTTCATCAAAGTCAGTTCTTCACTCATGTATTGTTATGTAGTGTAAAGTCTCACACCACCCTTCATCAAGGTCAGTTCTTTTCTGCTGTATTGTCATGTAATGCAAAGGCTCACACCACCCTTCAAGGTCAAGTCTCACTCGCGCACCACCCTTCATCATAGTCAATTCCATCAAGTAAAAGTCATTCGTAACTCGGAAGTATTGCTTCCCAACTTCCTTTGATAAATGGTATTTCTTCAAGTTCAACAACCCAACCATGTAGGGCTGGTGATAAATCAAATTTGCATTATTATTATTGTTATTATTATTGTTTTATATCGCTAATAATGATATATGTTGTAATACATGTGTTTATTAACAACCAGCTGTTAACATCCAGGTATTATATAGATAATATTATATGATTAGATAATGCCGTTATTAGATGATTTCATATTCGTTCATAACCGGTTAACGGCGTTAACGGTTCATAAAAGGGCTGCCCCCCCTGCCGCCGACCCCAGGGGTGTTGGGCCTTCTTTCTAAACCGACGAGGAACTAGCTCCAAATTGCAGCCTTCAAGCCTCCAAAACCTTGGCCTCGCCCCACACCGAAATGCCATGCAACTGAAGGACCTTGTCGTGCCTTTTGCTTTCCGGCTTTCTTGCTCTAGCTTCTGGCGCTTGCCGCTGACTTTCTGCTGTTTCCTTCTTGTGTTTCGCACTCAGGACGCCAGCAACCGACTGTTCGTCCACACTTGCTGCTTGTACTGTCTTCTCTGATGCGCTCCCCCTGCCCTCGGCTGGGGTCGGCGGGTATCATTATTGGATACTATCATGACTATCATATCATCAATAACCAGCCATTTGATGTTCCCAATGCACGCCAACCATGCCGCCGTGAATCTTGTCAAAGCGCAGGCCATTGGCTTTGTGACAGCCATCGAAGCGTGCCGAGGCACAGCTGGAAGAGTGAGCTGGTGGAGAGTCAGCGATGTTTTTTGGGGAGATTATAATGTGAAATAATTTGCTAACATTTTATTATATTAATTATATTGTATTGTTTCTTTTTTTGGACTATATTTTGAAATAGTATAAAATAAAATAATGTGATAGAATCCGGCGGATCATAGAATATTACAATTGGACTATATTTATATGATTTTATATTATTCCCATTTTAATATTATTACATATTACAATGGGAACAGTATAAATTATACAACAATATATTTTATAATATGATGGAATGTAGTATTATATAGAAATGAACATATGACACCACCTAGTATAGCATAATATAATGTAATGTAATGCGACGTGGTATACTATAATGTCATATAATATATCATATGATGTACTTTGCATGGTTTAAATTTCAAGTTTAGAGTAAACCTTGATTATAGCAGGTTCATTCAATGGGTTGTCTTCATCGGGAAAAACATCAGGGGTTTCCTGCAACATTTCCCTCAAACCAGCTCAAACAAAAAACTGAAACAACCATGGTTCCGGAGTTTAAGCGATTCTATGTCATACTACCGGTGCTTGCTGACATCCCAACACATTCTTTGAGAGCCTATTTTTTCTCCTGCTAGAAACGCACCGGTTTTGCCGGTGATACTCACTTTTCTTAGGTGATTGAAACATTGTTCACTTACTTTTTTTTGGTATTGAAGTCCATTCCCATAGGATCCATGTATGGTATATTTATCTACATTTGGTTCATTTATGGGGTAAATGTTGGTAAATATTCCATACATGGATCCTATGGGATTTATTTGCTATTCATTCGTGTTACTACGGGTCCATTTTCTGCAGGCGATCCCAAGTCGTCACACCAGGCACTTGGCTCAGAGCCTGGCAACTCTTCGCAGCTTCGCCGGTGGCACCTGATCGGATGACCTGCGATATGGTGCCAGGGGAGGAACTGCATATTTCGATATATTTCGATATAACCATGAAAGATAGGGGGTGTATGGGGTTTTAACTATCTAGTCTATAATTGTTAAAAAAAGGTTGGTTGATGATATGAAATATGGGGAAATCTGGGGTTTTCTTAAAATGGGTATCCATTTTGCCATGGGTTTTAAAACTAAAATGGTCGACTTTGGGGCTACCACGACTTTTTAGGACACGTCCATATGGTGGAAGGGGTAGCCCAAAACCATCCAAAACAATCCAAGACCATTGTTTTCCCTATGACAAATGATGATGATACCAACAATTTCATGAGCATTTGAGAGGATTTTGGATGTAGAACCGACCATATATTTGTGTGTGTCTGAAAACGGGGGATTCACAATCCAAAACGGCAATTTCATAGGTAAAATCATGATGAACAATCACATTTTTGGGTAGTTTTAACTGCGTTGCCTTTGTAACTGGGGTAGATTTGGATATCCAATAGAGTAACCCCCAAAAAGATAAACACATAGTTCCAGATTATTATTATAGATGATGTTTCCTCATATTTTCCAGGTTTCCAACGTTCCTATTTTTTTGGGGTTTGTATAAGTTGGTGACATCCTGACTGGTCCACCCTTTTCTACATCTGGTTCTACATGGGTTGACAAGAGATTGGGATCCCGCGAAATGTAGCTGATTTGATGCTGACACACAACTTGCTGCAATTCTTCAAGAATTTGAAAATAAATTGTTATCGAAAGTAGAACGAGTCTGTTGAGACTAAGGGTTGTGACTACTAATAATCAGTATACTGGTTGGTGGTTTCAAACAGTTTTTTTTATTTTCCATTTCATATATGGGATAATCCTTCCCATTGACGAAGTCCATCATTTTTCAAGATGGTTTTTTAACCACCAACCAGTACGTATATATCATATATCATTATCATAATCAGTGTTAGCGCCATCCAGATGTAGCAATTCCATCAGCATCAAACGCAGATGCTGGAGATGCTGGGTTACTGTAATGGATTCAGCGGGATTCCCCGGGTCAAGCACAACATCTCTGCACTACATCGTTGGGGGATGATGATGATCATCCCCTAAAATAGCAGCAGCTTTTCATGGAAGAAATGATAACTGGATGGTTACCCGGCCTGGTTATGACTAACAGTTCGCCATGGGTAAGCCATGGCCCCATAGAAATATATGGTTTGCCTATTAAAAATGGTGGATCTTGACAAATGGCGAAGTGTTAGTCATAACTGGATATAAGTGAAAGGATAATCTGTATTTTATTGGATATTATAACTGTCAAAGAACTGTTAAATAACTGATAAATAACTGATAAATAACTGTATGTTCAAAGCATTAATCTGTCGCCGAAGCTCCAAAGTGTCAGGTGGTCTACAGCAGTGAATGCGCTGAGTCCCCCAGCGACGTGACGTGGGTGACAAGGCGGGCGGATTTTTTTTCGGAACGGTTTCATGGTGGACGTAGTGGATGTAGTTCCCACAAATGCCATACACTATGTACATTATAGTGTTTATGTATGGCATATGTGGGATTTGTATTGGAACAAACCATCAATCAAAAAATCAAATCAAATCAAGTCAAATCAAATCAATCAATCAATCAATCAGTCAATCAATCAATCAATCAATCAATCAATCAATCAGATTTAAACATGTATTGTCCCAAGATGTCTAAAGATTGGTTTAATGTATGTATATTTGCAACATCCTGCAGTTGATAAGGGTTGAACCAACCACAAGACCAAGTCCAATTTTGTACCCTCCAGTAAATTAGCAGTATAAATATGGAAAGACTACGGTTTCCCCAGCGATCTACCGGATCTACATTTCTTGTGGCTTTTCCACATCTACCCTCTGGTGTCATCAACCGTGGCGGACCGTGGACAATCCCCGAAGTCAATGGAGGTTTGAGTGGGGAAATCATCCATAAAACCAGGTTTTTTTTCCACTAAAAGATGGAGATGCAGGCCATGGAGATGTATCACGTGATTTTCCAGCAAATTGCTGGTGATGTCAAGCCACCATATGTTCCTAGGGTAAGCCACCAAGTAACCCATAGTATTCCATATGATGCCTATGATAAACCAACCATGAAGAATTGCTGGTGATGTCATGATATTCCATGGTTTTTTCCATTTTGTTTACCAGGTTCCCAGGTTAAGAAAGACCTGTCAAGTGTTTTCCCCTGCTTGGCACGTGCAGGTCATGCTGCTTCGGTGGGAAAAACGGCGCGGCTAGGTCGCACCCTTTGCAGTCGAGAATTGAGGGGTGTTCACTGTTGGTTGATGATTGTAGGATGTTGTCCGGGATCAGATTACCCGTTGTATTGGGGATTATAATCATCCATTATTGGAATCCTATATCAATTGACCAGTATAGTGGAACTGGGATCATCATCGCAATTGACATTTTGGGGGCTTTGACCAGCTAGCTGATCTTACGATCAACCAGTTTTCGGCCACTTGGCTTTGTTTTTTGTCTACAAATGGGGTACTGCACACCCCATTTCAAGGCCCGCAAGAGATGTGGAGAATGAGTTGAGTTTACAACCCCTGGATTTTGGGGTGCCCTATGTTTGGACAAAACCAACCTTTGATGATATATATCGTGATAGATTCTTATCATAATAATAATATATAGATTCCTATCATGTCATGATTCATTTCAGAATCGGCTCATACATTTGGAACACATTTTCCTGTCGCGATAGGATTCCATGGATCTTTCCACTTGTTGGTTGTTTCATTGTACTCCCCCGCACAATGAGCCGAGCTGTTCAACTTGAAATAGATGCCTCGCCGGCCTATCAAGACAGATAGGACAGCCAGCCCTGACAACAGCAGTACAGTATAGTAGATCTCATTTGGCAAAATGTTGCGACCTCAGGTTGTGACCGAACCCTGGAATCTTGACATGAATTGGGTGCAATTCTCCCCCTGGAGGTTTCTTGAGTCATGGGGCCTACCCCCAGTTCTCCGTTTTTTTCCACTGTGATTTTCTATAGGAATTGGATGTGGGGAATTATCCCTGCAGATTGCCGCACATTTTGGGTTAGTGAAGTTCAGTTGGCCCCCAAGAACCGAGAAGATGGCGAAATGTCGAAACGTCAACCTGGGTTTTTGGCTACTTGGTCAATGTGGTTAAAACAATGATAGGTGGTATAAACCATTCCCAAATGGGTGGTTTATTTTTGTTTTAACCACATTACTCACTTGTCTTAAATCAATAAGAACTAGGTACTGGAGGTTTTACTTGGCTACTTGGTTACACACTTTTCTCAAATCCATAGGACCTAGGTACTGGATGCTGCTGGATTAAGAACAGATCCTTAGGGAGTTCACCCCAGTCGTCACCATGGATTTCACTACTAAGACCAAGCCCAAAACCCCCCAAAAATGGTCTAAGTTTGATCTAAAACACTTAAATGATCTGAAGTCACCATGGATTTGGGGTACCCCTATTTTTAGGACCCCCCCATTTGAACTTTGGGGAAATTTCACCGGAGAAGTGCCGCAATGTGTGCCCTGCCGTTGAACTTGCTGGTGGCAGGGAATCTCAGGATGCTGCGGAGACGTCGGTTTGGGGGAAGCCAATAACCAACAAACATGGTTATTTGATGAAAATACATGAAAATACATGGAGATTTATTGGGACTTGATGGGGATCTAGTTAGGATACCGTACTTGAACATACTTGAACATACTTGAACAATAGCTTGATTTTCAAGGAATTCTGCGAAGTGGTTGAAGTTGTTTTCGTTGACCGCGTTGGCCAGGTTGACTGCTTGGTTGCCTTTTTTCTCAAGACGGACGTGTACTGCATTTGCACTGCGCAGTGCTATTCACTTCGACATGAAAACCTGGTACTGTGAGTGAAACACATGGAGAGAACAACTGAGAACAACTGCCGAATCTCATGTTGCGCAAAAGAAAGGCCTTGAAAAACCATGACACATTCTGTATTGTCGTAGACTGCAAGAAATTCGCGCCGCTGGACAGCGCAAAGGATTCGCTGCCTCATGTCGGTGTCTGTGGATATTCCTGGACATGGTCACTTCGACATCCCATTGACTGCTTCGAGCACCGCTGCTGACATCATTTTTCTTCTACGTGAGCGTTTGCCAGGCAGTCCATGGCATGGGAACAAGTTGCTTTCAAGTGGGGTCTGCCAGCTACAGTGCGATGACGTTGTGGAGGCAACCCGCCATAGCAGTTTGGTCTTGACAAACTACTCAGAGATCACCAACCAGGAGACAAATGTGGATCCGTGTTTCTATTTTTGAGGCAAACATGCAGATTTTCTTACATAGAACGCCCCAACACGTACCAACGAATACTATATATATGCTCCATGTATGGAATATTTACCAACATTTGCCCCATAAATGACCCAAATGTAGGTAAATATACTATACATGGAGCATCTGGGAACGAATACTGTGGTTGATCGATTCATACTCACGGTTTGTGATTTGGACATTGGTTTCAGCAGGTTTCAACATATTTTGGACACTGGTGGCTTGCGAGACTTATCCATGACGCTGAAATAGGAATGGAAGGAACTTCCATTGTGAACATGCGCTCTATCGATAGAAAGAGGAGAAGCAATGTATTGATATCTATTGCATTTCAGAGATTTGAAATCAATAAGTTCCACATTAAATGTGTATCGCTGTGTATCGTATAGTAGCGCTTTTCGATTTCCACCCTGTCCTTGGTCAGCTGTTGGGGACTGCATTGCAAAGCGAAGGAGGCTTTCCGCATTGAAGATACTGCAGAGCGAGGGATCACTCGCGAGCAATTGGCAAAGATCGTTGTTTTCATCTCCAAGATGGCTGACAGATGGTGCGAAACATTCGGAGAACAGCATGGGACAAGGCTGCGGCTTAAGACGTTCAACTTGTATCATGCGAATGATTGGATCATCAAACCAGCCACCGAAACCTGGATTTGTTGATGATGTGACAAACATTGAGGAATCTACCATTTTTTATCAATTTTCTTTTTTCCTTTAATGGCCACATTGTGCAGAATCCAAGGATGGCTATGCGAAAAAGGGTTGCAGCATGGTTGAACTGATGGCGATTCAAGTGCAAAGACCTCAGTGGTTTGTGTCACATGCTTGGATCGAGCCTTGGCTGATAGGTAACTTTCAAGGTTCTTCGAGACCGTGCTATTGCGTTTCTTTCAACAATATATATCTACAATATAATAGTAATTCATTCTTCTTTCACCCAATAATACAACCTCCGCTTGAAATCCTTGCTTAGTCTTGGGCCTGTTCACTTTTGTGCCCCAGATCAGTGATTTATGAAAATGAAGCGTAACAACGCAAGAACTTGAGGAAACGTCAATCTTTTCGCTTGAAGCATCCTTAGAAAAAATTGTTGAACAGATCCGCGAGGAACCAGTGTGCAAGTTTCTGGCCTGCTTGGAGCAGCATGCTCTGGTGCGAGAATTTTCAAGCAGTACGTTCTATTGGGTCTGTGCTTATGCCAACAACCAACACTCTGTGGACGAAGACATCAAGAAAAACCCACGCAGCACATCTTTCTACAGGGCCATGCAGATGTCTGAGGGAGTTCTGTTGGTGCTCGATTCGGCCAGTGCTCAAAGATTGGAAATGGCGACTTGACGATGGCCTGTGGCACACGCCTGCTGGGATTTTGAAACCTGGGTGGATGTCTTTGAAAAGCTTGCAAAAGGCCGCTATCCATTCATGGCTCGTTGGTTTGTGGACTAAGGACACCAAAACGGATGGTCGATGGCCAAACGGCAAGGAGCCGGTTTTCCTTTTTCAGGCAAATGCAGCTTTAGGCATGGATTACTACAGTCGCAGGGTTTTGACTGGTGCTGCAGTGGATGGCAGGGTCACAGAGCGCTTTGGTTCTGCTTTGAGTTGTGAATGTGGATTGCGGTCTCCTGATCGAGAACATCTCACTTTTCACTGCCAAGCGCAGCCATGGGATGGTGAGTTCAGGAGCGCTACTGAACGTCGTTTGCTGGTTCCACTTGTGGATGCTCCTCCTGTGTTGCCTTTTTCCAACATGGTTGCAGATCCTGCTTTGGTTACTTTTATTCAGCAATTCGATCCTCTTCAGCGACCCACCTTGGGTTTGGACGGCAGTTGTATCATAGCTACTTCCTGTGATCGATGGCAAAGAGCTAGCTGGGCGGTTTCGACACTTTCAGGCACCACTGTTCAAGGTGCCGTGACTGGTTTTGAGCAAACACCTGCTGCAGGTGAGCGTGCTGCTCTTCTGCAAGCTTGTTTAGCCTCTTCTGCAGCTAACAGACCGGTGATGCTCTTGATTGACAATCAGGCTTTGGTGCGGCGGCTTCAGCGAGGCATTAGCACTGGCCGTTGGGAGGGTGACTTGCCGCTTTTCTGGCAGCGGATCAGCGGCTTATTGATTCAGGGCACTGTTTGCACTTGGATCCCTTCTCACAACAAGGTGCCTGACTGGACACCACCAGATGGTTGGATTGATGTTCATCTCTGCCGCGTTCTCAATGCGACAGCCGATGCTCAGGCAGGTGAGGTGTTGCGTGACTCACGCTCCATGATCGCTGCGGCTGTGCAGCGACATCAGCGAGCCGTGGCTTGGGCTGCAGCAGTTTGGCGTCTGCAGAGGCTACGGACTTTACCTTTTTGGCAAGTCGTACTTGATCAACAAACATTCCTTGCGGAATGCTAGCTGGCGCACTGTGTTTACTTCTTTTTTTCAGGCAGGTTTCGCTTCCTTTGAGTTTTGCTTGGAGAAGTATGGGAACTTGATTCTCGCAGATGGCATACTATGGCGTCTTAACTACTTCACTTCGGTGAGGAGCAGGTTGACGTCCGCTTACAACAACAACAACAACAAGAACGCCTTTTGAGAGGATTTGGTGCTGCTTCGAGGAGGCCATTGCTGCAGCCTTAGATCCATGATGAGCCTAGGGTGACTTTTCCCGCGATTTCCGGATAGTTTCAATAACATGATAGCAACCTCGAACCACTCCGCCATAAATTCATCACAACTTTCTTTTGAAGAGATGCGTGTCAGTGTGTGTATCAAGAGATGGACATGTTTTGATTTGACCAAATAGCTTGCTTCAATTCTTAATTCGAGATGCAATCAAACAGCTTGATCAATTTAGCATATATGAATTGGAGAAAACAAACTGCAGCAACACCATGTCAGGTTCGTAAAGGCAGACAATTTTTCAGTAGATATCATATTATACTATATTATATCGGATCGAAGCAGACGCTGGTGTAAGCAATTCCGGGATTCGCAGCTTGAAGCGATCGAGGCGATTGAACACCGAGAGGGCAACTGGTCCAGGCGACGTTTGCTGCTTGATGTGGGCGCCACTGACACGCATGACAAAGCTACTGGGTACAGCAATGGCCACCTTGGACATTTCCTTTGCCTGATTTGCTAGAAAGGTTGAGACCATCATCTTACCAACCATTTCTGCACTCTTTTGAATCTTTATCCTTTCACATCACCTCCCTCTCACACCTTTTTTAACGTTGTTTTGCATCTGTGCAGAGCCGTGAGATCAGGCTCATGTGCTTACTGATGGACTTGCCGGAGCTGAAAGTCGAATGATTGGCATCATCGGCTTGCACCACAAAGCAGCTCGCGAGCGTCACTTTCCTCTGGACCTTTTGGAAAAGGGCTTGAAGGTCAAAATCGAAGAAACTTGGTGGATTGCTTGTAGAGCCCTGTTGTGATGTTGCTTGTTGTTGCTATTTATAGTAACTATCTATATAGACCCAATTTTTTCAGTTGGATCATTGATGGAATGGACAAGGTCCATGTTCCATTGTTCGATTTCATGTTTTATTGCATGGAACAGGGTATGTACCGACATTAATACAGTAATCATGTATACATTGGTTGATTCTAAGTTCTCTCTTGATCCAGAAAGTGAGCCACGATAAAAGTGAACGCTGGACAGCTCAAGGATGCTCATGTCACCAAGAATATTGACAAAGCTCGGATTCTGAACAGCATTGCTCTTTCTCGTCTTGGAACTTGCGACTTTGAGCATTTGGAGTCGTACCCCACTGGGGATCCCAATTTCCAGCGAGTAGATGAAGCTCTTCATTCGCATTTTGCTTTAGCCAGCTGGTACGGATTTGTCCTTCAAGGAAGATGTACTGAACTTGAACCCCTGGCCAGAGCTGTAAAGGCAGATGTTGGTAGAAAGATAGTGCAGCTTTCACTGACTGGGTGCCAGAATTTCTTTGACCATGAGCTTGACGTGCTGATCCGAAGCCTTCCTTCAGAGTTGCGCGTTTTGCGATTGGATCTGGGCTTCTCGGGTCTTGAGACTCTGGACATGTTTACATCTTCGGTGCAGTGTTTGAAGTCTTTGGTCCAGTTGAATTTGCGCTTCACAGGTTCCGCGCACTTCAGGACTGCGGCAGGGCTTGGAGTTGCCATGAGAGAAATGGAGAACCTCATGTACTTGGAGCTGTGGTGCGCTGAGTTGTGAATTTCCAGTCGCATTTTTCTTTATTTTGAACCAGAAGCATGATGTTCATCCTTTGTGCCAATTGTTTGGCAATTTTCCAGCATTGTGCCCGGCGCCCCAATCTTTTTCCCGAGAGCGTCTGAGCGCAGGGTTCTTCCAATAGTGGGGGTCTGTATCTCATCTTCACACCTTCTCTCACACCTTCTCATCTTCACACCTTCTCATCTTCACATCTGCTCATCTTCACATCTGCTCATCTTCACATCTGCTCATCTTCACATCTGCTCATCTTCACATCTTCACATCTGCTCATCTTCACATCTGCTCATCTTCACATCTGCTCATCTTCACATCTTCACATCTGCTCATCTTCACATCTGCTCATCTTCACATCTGCTCCTCTTCACATCTTCTCATCTTCACATCTTCTCTCCTTTCTCTCTCCCTTTTCTCTCTCTCGCCTTCTTTATCTTTCTCTCTTTAGGCCGAGGGTGGTGCCGGCGGGGAGTCACGAAACGTGAACCCTTTCGCACGAAATGAGGGTCCATCGCCAAAAACTGAAGAAAAATCGCGATTTGACTTGTCCTGGAGCAACCCTTTCGCACGAAATGAGGGTCGATCGCCAAACACTGAGGAAAAATTGCGATTTTACGTGTGCCGGAGCAACCCTTTCGCACGAAATGAGGGTCGATCGCCAAAAACTGAGGAAAAATTGCGATTTGACTTGTCTCGGAGCAATCCTTTCGCACGAAATGAGGGTCCATCGCCAAAAACTGGGGAAAAATTGCGATTTGACTTGTCCTGGAGCAACCCTTTCGCACGAAATGAGGGTCGATCGCCAAACACTGAGGAAAAATTGCGATTTTACGTGTGCCGGAGCAACCCTTTCGCACGAAATGAGGGTCGATCGCCAAAAACTGAGGAAAAATTGCGATTTTACTTGTGCCGGAGCAACCCTTTCGCACGAAATGAGGGTCGATCGTCAAAAACTGAGGAAAAATTGCGATTTTACTTGTTCCCGAGCAACCCTTTCGCACGAAATGCCGCCAACTGATGAAAAATGTGTGTAAAAGCGTCTGTGTGTAAAAGCGTCTGTGTGTAAGAGTCTCTGTGTGTAAAAGTGTTTGTGTGTAAAAGTGTTTGTGTGTAAAAGTGTTTGTGTGTAGAAGCTTCTGTGTGTAAAAGCTTCTGTGTGTAAAAGCGTCTGTGTGTAAAAGCGTCTGTGTGTAAAAGCGTCTGTGTGTAAAAGCGTGTTGTGTGTAAAAGTCTGTGTGTGAAAATGTTGTGTGTAAAAGTGTCTGTGTGTAAAGCGTCTGTGTGTAAAAGCGTCTGTGTGTAAAAGGGTCTGTGTGTAAAAGCGCCTGTGTGTAAAAGCCTCTGTGTGTGAAAGTGTTGTGTGTAAAAGTGTCTGTGTGAAAAAGTGTCTGTGTGTGAAAGCGTCTGTGTGTAAAAGGGTCTGTGTGTAAAAGCGTCTGTGTGTAAAAGTGTCTGTGTGTAAAATCGTCTGTGTGTAAAAGCGTCTGTGTGTAAAAGCGTCTGTGTGTAAAAGCGTCTGTGTGTAAAAGCTTCTGTGTGTAAAAGTGTTTGTATGTAAAAGTGTTTGTGTGTACAAGCTTCTGTGTGTAAAAGCTTCTGTGTGTAAAAGCGTCTGTGTGTAAAAGCGTCTGTGTGTAAAAGCGTCTGTGTGTAAAAGCGTCTGTGTGTAAAAGCGTCTGTGTGTAAAAGCGTCTGTGTGTAAAAGCGTCTGTGTGTAAAAGGCTCTGTGTGTAAAAGCGTCTGTGTGTAAAAGTGTCTGTGTGTAAAAGAGCCTATGTGTAACAAGCGTCTGTGTGTAAAAGCGTCTGTGTGTAAAAGCGTCTGTGTGTAAAAGCTTCTGTGTGTAAAAGCGTCTGTGTGTGTAAAAGTCTCTGTGTGTAAAAAGCGTCTGTGTGTAAAAGCGTCTGTGTGTAAAAGCTTCTGTGTGTAAAAGCGTCTGTGTGTGTAAAAGTCTCTGTGTGTAAAAGCGTCTGTGTGTAAAAGCTTCTGTGTGTAAAAGCGTCTGTGTGTAAAAGCGTCTGTGTGTGTAAAAGCGTCTGTGTGTGTAAAAGCGTCTGTGTGTGTAAAAGCGTCTGTGTGTGTAAAAGTCTCTGTGTGTAAAAGTGTTTGTGTGTAATAAAAGTGTTTGTGTGCAAAATCGTCTGTGTGTAAAAGTGTCTGTGTGTAAAAGTCTCTGTGTGTAAAAGTCTCTGTGTGTAAAAGCGTCTGTGTGTAAAAGCGTCTGTGTGTAAAAGCTTGAAAAACTTTACAAAAATACGATGCAAACTATTGTCTTGTACTAGTCCTATATTGTCTTGATACTACTCTTCTCGTCTGCCTATAATACATCTTTAATATATCTGGGTAAATTATAATATTTCACTAACCTGAATTAAGGCCATTTGGGGATGATTTCCCTTACTAACCATGATTCCAGTGAGGTCGCAGTGAGGTCGTTATAATTTACCCAGATATATTATCTTGTAATATAGTGTCTCCATACTAACAACAGAAGACTCTGCTCCTCTACGCTCTCGGGCCATCCGTCGTCTAGTTGTGTTTTTTCATGTTTTTCATGTTTTTTCATAAGTGATCTTGTTTTCTTGACCAAAATTTATTTCGCTTTCTTTTCGAGTTTTTTTGGTGGAAAAGTCGTGTTTTCGTTATATCCTCCAGCTGCTGTGGTCATTCGCTGCAGGTTCATGAACTTGCCATGTTTGGAAGACTTCGGATGCTTCAGTTCAGCCTTGCGGTCTTCGCGACACCTGGAGAGTCTGGTCATAAATCTCAGTGGATGTGGCCAGATGTCACTAGAAGCCAGGATGGAACTCCACCAATCCGTCAAGTCGCTGAAATGGTTTCGAGGCAGCTTAGAGACTTGGGTAAATATTGAAGGTTTACCAAATCGAAACTGGTTCGCTCGATTTGCTCATGTTGATTTTGGCGGTGTCATTAAAGGGCGTTGCACCCGGAGCTTCCGTTTCATCTGTCAACGCATGCGGCAACTCAGTGCCGGCCAGCTGCCACATGTCAGCTCAGTGTACTTTGAGCCAACCAGGTTTGGCAGGTCCAGCGCCACAAGCAGTGACGAATCAGCTGGAGAAGATGCGGAGACAGAGACTTACAGCACTCAACAGGAGATGTTGGATGAAAACAAACCGTTCCCATGCAGCCATCCTTCCTGCAATTCTTTTCATTCTTCTGAGAGCGGCTTTTGCGAAAAGCACCGCTGGTCGGGCCTTTTCAAGAGGATTTGTGCTGTGGGAAATGCTTGGCGCCAGCATGTGGAGCTTGGTGTGCTGATTCTTGCACAAGCAGCGGCAGAGGTAGAGAGCCGATTTTTGTTGGTTCTACTGGTTCTCAGCCTGTTGCCCGTTGCAAGTTACAGCTTTTCTCAGTCAACAGGAGTGTCTGGTACGTTGATTTTTCTGATTGTTATCTCAATAGCAATTGTCAGCATTGTTTACACCACAGCTCGGCTCAACCGAATGCAAGCACTCTCAAAGAAGCTTGAGGTTGAAGCAGAAGCTTTGTATGCAAAGCATTTGCAGAATGACATGTCCAGGCTTTTCGGTGATTGGGGAAGAGACGATATTGCCCAGCCTCACTTTAGAAGCCTGACGGAACACTTTGTCGAAGCCAGGAAACATCTTGACGACTTCGACAAGAATCTGTGCCTCCCACTGCGGGAGTTCTTGGAGGAGCATCCTGGTTCCATATCACGCCAAGATTTGCGACCTGTGTTGATGACACTGTCAATGGCACAAGAGGCTGTCGTGCGAGAAGGTGAACCCAGCCGAATCTTGGATCTCTTGTATTGCGATGTACTCTTTGATGATTGGGAGAAAATGCTCAATGCTTGGTGCTTTCTGAAAACCAGAGCAGAATATCATGAGTTGAGAGAAGTCGAGATTGTGCGTACCCGCGATTCTTTTGCTTCAGCCCAAGCTGGTGTCAGATGTGCCGAGATGGTGGTCAAGATGGACCACTATTTAGCCACGATCCGTTTCCGTGAAACCTCTTTGACAAAGCTGGAAAGCCAAGTGGATGATGTGCACCATTTGGCAGAACAGGTGGGACTTGTGGCGGGCAGTTTGCAGGTAAATCCTTTGCTTATGTCTCGGGGACCAATGCAGCAATCACGACTGGTGGTCGTTGTAGTTGCTTTGCTTCGGATCAGCTCATTGCTCGCAGCAATGTACCTTGGGGGGCAATACTTCGTGCGGTACAGTCCACCTTTCATCCGTTCAAACCTTCCCCAGCTGATCCTAAATGCCCTTGCTCTCAAGCAGACGGCTGAGCAGCCCAATGATGGGAGATTGCCGGATGGTGTTGCCACGTCTGATTCTGGAGGATGGTTGGAGGAGATCTTTTTGCAGCTGTTGCCTTCCATTCTTTTCTCTTTGCCGTACATGGCCTTGACGATTGTTTTTCTGAGCGACTTACGCCGGTGTCGGTCAGCCAATATCAAGTTGAGACCGCTGAAACCAACCCAGCTGCTCTATGAGGAGTATTTTGGAATTGAAGGCAAGCTCTATGGCTTTAAAGTTGCAGTGCTGCAGTTATTCACAGTGATCCTACAGACTTTCGGAAAACTCCAAATCATGGGTGCCCTTGTATCCTTTGCATTCCATTCAGCTCCAGACCATTCCGATGCATTCGAAATGTGTTTTTGGGCTTTTATGGGTTTCCTATGTTTGAACAGCATTTATCCAACTATTTTGTTGGCCTTCCCATCTGTAAAGTGGGTGCGCCGGGGCGCTGCGATGATGGATGCGGTTCTCGATATTGCTTACACCAGCACATACCTCATCATCACCTTGCTGGCCATCTATGAGCTACAGTTGAACCAAGCCATATCAGGAAATTTTGGGGATGAGGCTTCGGTGAACTTCCAAGCAGAATTGGACCCGGCATTTGCATTCCCATCGGATTTTTTTGGTTTCTTTGCTGTCTACTATTCTCTTGCACATGTTTGCACTGTTTGCCGTGCTTTGGAGCGAAGCGATCGGCTGACGTACTGGAAGAAGTTGCAAGGCTTACCGAGCTCTGCTTCCGGATCACTGCCGAGCCCATCGAGATTTTCTTGCTCAAAGAGCTTTCGGATTTGTGGCAAAGCCTTGTATTTTGGCAGCAGAGATTTTTTTTGTTGTTGCCTCAGCAAGTTTCCACATCTAAGAAGAGATTAGAGAATTTTCTGGCTAATAGTCAATAGTCAAAATTCTGACTATTAGTCAATTGCTTTTTGACAATCCACAACCTAAACATAAATTATTTCTGAAAATTGACTTCTGAAATTGATCTATTTTTCAGACTTAAGGCTATGTATATAGTTTTTACTGCGTATTATGTTTTTCCATTGCTTTTTCAACATAGTATTTTTTGTTGTGCTATTTGTTATTTGGGGAGGTGCCAAAGTAATATTGCGAGAGAGAATGTGGTTGCTAATTAACAAATGTCTTGCGATTTTCGTTGTCAAGTTGTAAGAATGTCTAAGGAACATTGCATGTGTAGGCACAAACTTTGTTGGACGAAATGGAATGTCTAAGTAAGATTTTACAATGACATATCTTGTCTAAGTAAAATGGTGCATTGTTTCTTGTGTTGAATTGTCTAAGTAACATCTCATCTGGCCTGTGCTTGTCAAACAAGCATCTTTCACCTTGATTACATGCCGTAACCAGATAGATAGGAACGGTTGACAGATCGATGGATGGGTAAATAGAATTAAATAGATACATAGATACAGAGAAAGGAAATTAGATAATCATACACACACAGACACGCGCAGACACACACCGACACACACACACACAGCCCCCTTGTCATAACATAGGGCTTTGACATGAGTTCTTTCTTTCTCCTTGCAAGCACTGCTCAGGTATTCGCCCTGTTTGCTGGTCACGATCGTTCTTTTTTTGCTTTCAACGCGCTTCTACCCGATTGACACGGCTGATTTTGGATGCTTTCCGTGTCGCTGTCAGGAAAAGGACTATGGTGTAAAGCACCTCGCGAACTGCCACCTTGTAGGCGTTCTTCGCCTCACAGATGTGAGCTTGAGTGAGCAGGACATCACAAGTGTTGCAGAGGATGCCTTCACCTCTTCACGGGGCTTGCAACGGTTATCACTCTCTGGCAATTTGTTGTTTCTTCTGTCTAAGCAGGTGTTCGCTCCTTTGGAAAGTCTGCAACTCTTGGACCTGGGCCGCTTGGGTTTGCAACAGGTGGAGTCAGACACGTTTGCCGGCTTGTCAAACTTGAGAATCTTGTCACTCAGCCAAAATCGATTGGAACTGTTGCCGGTTGACCTACTGCGCCCCATGCCAGCTCTGGAGCAATTGTTGCTGGGGGGCAAACGTGATAAGCGGGGCAAACGGATCGTTGACGGCAACCGGTTGAGCGCACTTCCGCAAGACCTTTTGCAGCACAGCCCGTGGCTACAAGTTCTCGATCTGAGCGAAAACAGGTTGATTTCGCTGCCAAACAGCATCTTTGATACAACTCGCTTGCTGCGGACGCTCGACCTTGGCTCAAACCAACTTACCGAGCTGCCAGGCGAGATTTTCTCAGGGCTCAGCCAAGTGCAGGAGCTCGATCTAAGCTGGAACAGTCTCAGTCTGTTTCCTGCTGAACTCTTTTCAGGACTTGGCAAGTTGCGGGAGCTCCACCTGGGGTCCAACTCGCTTGGTGATTTGCCTGTGGCAGTCTGGGCCAGCCTGTTTCGAGGGCTCGGCGAGTTGCAGAAACTCGATCTGAGCAACAATCGCCTCAGTCTGCTTCCTGCTGAAGTCTTTAACTTTTCAGGACTTGGCAAGTTGCGGGAGCTCCACCTGGGGTCCAACTCGCTTGGTGATTTGCCTGTGGCAGTCTGGGCCAGCCTGTTTCGAGGGCTCGGCGAGTTGCAGAAACTCGATCTGAGCAACAATCGCCTCAGTCTGCTTCCTGCTGAAGTCTTTAACTTTTCAGGACTTGGCAAGTTGCAGGATCTGGACCTGAGTTCAAACTCGCTTGGTGCTTTGCCTATTGAAGTCTGGGCCAACCTGTTTGCAGGGCTCAGGCAGTTGCAGATTCTCGATCTGGGCAGCAATCGTCTCAGTCTGTTGCCTGTTGAAGTCTTGGCAAGCCTGCTGAAAGGGCTCAGCCAGTTGCAGAAGCTCGATCTAAGCTCGAACCGTCTCAGTCTGTTGCCTGTTAAAATCTTTTCAAGATTCGAGAACTTGCAGGAGCTCCACCTGGGGTCCAACTCGCTTGGTGATTTGCCTGTTGAAGTCTGGGCCAACCTATTTGCAGGGCTCAGCCAGTTGCGGTTTCTAAACCTGCGTCGCAACGGTCTCAGTCTGTTTCCTGCTGAAGTCTTTTCAGGACTTGGGAACTTGCAGGAGCTCCGCATGGGGGCCAATTTTCTTGGTGATTTGCCTGTTGAAGTCTGGGCCAACCTGTTTCGAGGGCTCGGCAAGTTGCAGAAACTCGAACTGTGGCTCAATCATCTCAGTCTGTTGCCTGCTGAAGTCTTTTCAGGACTTGGCAAGTTGCAGGATTTGGACCTGCGTTCAAACTCGCTTGGTGATTTGCCTATTGAAGTCTGGGCCAACCTGTTTGCAGGGCTCGGCGAGTTGCAGAAACTCGATCTGAGCAGCAATGGCCTCAGTCTGTTTCCTGCTGAAGTCTTTTCAGGACTTGGCAAGTTGCAGGATCTGGACCTGAGTTCAAACTCGCTTGGTGATTTGCCTGTGGCGGTCTGGGCCAGCCTGTTTCGAGAGCTCGGCGAGTTGCAGAAACTCGATCTAAGCAGAAATCGCCTCAGTCTGTTTCCTGCTGAAGTCTTTTCAGGACTTGGCAAGTTGCAGGATCTGAACCTGAGTTCAAACTCGCTTGGTGATTTGCCTGTTGAAGTCTGGGCCAACCTATTTGCAAGGCTCAGCCACATACGAATTCTGAACCTGTGGCGCAACCATGTCAGCCTGTTTCCTGCTGAAGTCTTTTTAGGACTCGGAAGGTTGCAGGAGCTTGGCCTGGGGGACAACTCGCTTGGTGATTTGCCTGTTGAAGTCTGGGCCAACCTATTTGCAGGGCTCAGCCAGTTGCAGAAACTCTTTCTGTGGGGCAATCACCTCAGTCTGTTGCCTGCTGAAATCTTTTCAGGACTTGGCAAGTTGCGGGAGCTCCACCTGGCAGACAACTCGCTTGGTGATTTGCCTGTTGAAGTCTGGGCCAACTTATTTGCAGGGCTCAGCCAGCTGCAGGTTCTCAGCCTGCGCCGCAACCGTCTCAGCCTGTTGCCTGCCAACCTATTTGCAGGTCTCAGCCAGTTGCAGAAGCTCGATCTAAGTTCGAACCGTCTCAGTCTGTTGCCTGTTAATTTTTTTTCAGGACTTGTGGCCAATGTTTTTGGAGGGTTGAGCCAGTTGCAGGAGCTCGATCTGGGCGGCAACCGTCTCAGTCTGTTGCCTGCTGAAATCTTTTCAGGACTTGGCAAGTTGCGGGAGCTCCGCCTGGAGTACAACTCGCTTGGTGATTTGCCTGTGGAAGTCTTTGCAGGGCTCGGCAAGCTGCAGAATTTAGATCTGAGCGGCAACCGTCTCAGTCTGTTGCCTGCTGAAGTCTTTTCAGGACTTGGCAAGTTGCAGGATTTGGACCTGCGTTCAAACTCGCTTGGTGATTTGCCTATTGAAGTCTGGGCCAACCTGTTTGCAGGGCTCGGCGAGTTGCAGAAACTCGATCTGAGCAGCAATGGCCTCAGTCTGTTTCCTGCTGAAATCTTTTCAGGACTTGGCAAGTTGCGGGAGCTCTACCTGGATGACAACTCGCTTGGTGATTTGCCTGTTGAAGTCTGGGCCAACCTATTTGCAGGGCTCAGCCAGTTGCGGTTTCTCAAACTGCGTCGCAACCGTCTCAGTCTGTTTCCTGCTGAAGTGTTTTCAGGACTTGGCAAGTTGCGGGAGCTCCACCTGAGTTCAAACTCGCTTGGTGATTTGCCTGTGGCGGTCTGGGCCAGCCTGTTTCGAGGGCTTGGCGAGTTGCAGAAACTCGATCTGAGCAGCAATCGCCTCAGTCTGTTTCCTGCTGAAGTCTTTTCAGGACTTGGCAAGTTGCAGGATCTGGACCTGAGTTCAAACTCGCTTGGTGATTTGCCTGTTGAAGCCTGGGCCAACCTATTTGCAGAGCTCAGCCAATTGCAATCGCTTTACCTGAGCCGCAACAATTTGGATGAATTGCCTGCTATTTGTTCGACTATATTTTGCACAGGCTGAAATGCTTCACGGATATGCTGGTGAAGGATGCCTTGTTTTCGGCAAAAATGATGGGGCGAGGGGCGCAGAAAGGTATAGATCACAGACCCCGTCAAGCGATGAGATTTCGCGTTTCACCCTTTTCAAGGAACCTCTTGTAACAAAAAATCCTTATATTTTGTATGTTTTTCCCCACCTGCCAGGTGAGGGTTGTTAGATTTTATCAGAGTTGTTCTCCTCCTCCTCCTCGGCTAGCTCCTCCTCCTGCTCCTCCTGCTCCTCCTCCGCCTCCTCCTCCAGTTTCTCCTCGACCATGTCTGCATCAACTTCCACGTCCACTGTTGCCTTGCCAACTCTTCGCCAAGCTCTTTGCACCGCTGGACCTCAACCTGGGACCTTCCCAGCTCAGTGGGCACCGCTGGACCTCAACCTGGGACCTTCCCAGCGCAGTGGGCACCGCTGGACCTCAACCTGGGACCTGCCCAGCTCAGTGTGCACCGCTGGACCTCAACCTGGGACCTTCCCAGCTCAGTGTGCACTGCTGGACCTCAACCTGGGACCTGCCCAGCTCAGTGTGCACCGCTGGACCTCAACGGCCAGATAGAATGCCAGAAGATATGCCAGATAGAACGCCAGATAGACTGTCAGAAAGAATGCCAGAAGATATGCCAGATAAAGTGCCAGAATGTTTGCCAGATAGAATGCCAGAAGATATGCCAGATAGAATGCCAGAAGGTATGCCAGATAGAATGTCAGATAGAATGCCAGAAGGTATGCCATGTAAAGTGCCAGAATGTTTGCCAGATAGAACGCCAGAAGATTTGCCAGATAGAATGCCAGATAGAATGTCAGAAGATATGCCAAAAGATATGCCAGATAGATATGCCAGAAGATATGCCAGTTAGAGTGCCAGAAGATATGCCAGAACATATTGCAGAAGATATGCCAGGTAGAATGCCAGAAGATATGCCAGATAGAATGCCAGAAGATATGCCAGAAAAAAATGCCAGAAGATATGTCAGATAGAATCCCAGAAGATTTGCCAGTAACAAAACGTATAGATGTCATGGTGGGGATATCTCGAAGTCTTCGAAGTAAAGTATTTTTTTGGGGGATGTTGGATGATTTTGGGCTACTTGTGTACAACTTCTATATCATCCATTGTTTCACAGATGGGAAGATTTAGTGAGCAACCCAAAAAGTCAAGGTGTTGACGATTGGCAAAGGAGTTGTTGCGTCGAGACACATTTGTTAGACAAACAACATGAAGATAGAGAGAGGCGATCCCCTTTTTGGCAACAAAAAGCACTCATCATTCATTCAATATTCATGCCAGAGCTTGCTTTCAAGGACCCATACCCAACGTCAAACAAACAGGTTCCCATTATATCCTTATAGAATGTTTCCACCATACCCCCACTCGTTCGTAGGGCCTTAAGCAGCCCACCGTTAGTTCAGCTCAAGCAGTGGATGGATCCACCCAGGACAGTGTTGAATTGGGAATATGCTACAACATGTCGTAAGTGAATCAGTTTTTAGGAACATTAGACATGTTATTTTGGTTGGTGGTTTGCAACATGTTGAAAATCATTGTCCATCCGACCTAGGATGATGGTCCGAATTGACATGTTTTTTTTTCATGGGATCGAACCACCAACCATGATTTCTTTAAGTCAACTACCAGCAGTATTTTCATCATGTTGAGGCGCTTCAAATGCTGGTCCAAACGCCACCCAGGTTCTTGGGGCCCAATGGCCGCCATGGGGCGAGGCGCTGATTAACACATGGCATGTGGATTGAGCTGCCAACTTTTGCTGAGGAATGTAATAAGATGGGCCCAGTGATAGCAACATGTTCCAATCATATGCACAATCATATGCAGTTAAAACCGTGTACCAGTTTTATCCAGTTATACATGGTTGTAACTGAGGGTATGTATCATTTTATTATATAATGGGGTAAAATTTGGCTTATAGCTGGCAATTTCCAATTGTGCTTCGTCATTGGGTACGCTGGTGCATGGTTTCTCTGCTGAGATGGTTTGTGGCTATGGTGGCCACCAGTTCCGAAGATTTGGCCGGATGGACAACTGATGACAAGTGTTTTTCGCTAAAGATAAATTGTTTGGGATGTATTTGAACCGCCAACTGACATTTCTGAAGTTGTTTTTTCCCATATTATTTTGCCTTTTTTTGGTAGCATTTTCTCTGACATTTGATCTGGCAGTCTATTTGCCAACCGTCATATGTTCGGACAGTGTAATTGGCAATTTAAATTTTGCAATTTATACATTTGACATTCGATCTGATGTATATTCAGACTTTTTTTTGGAATATACACGTATGCCGGGATTTTATCTGACATTCTATTTGGCGATTAATTTGGCATTCTACCTGACCTATATTTTAGACACTTTATCTGAGATATACTCTGGCATTTTATCGGACATTCTCTCTGGCATTCGATCTTGCATAACTCCCCAAACAGTGTGGCCACACTGAGGGGTTCTTACGGTAGGTGTTAATTAAGGCCTGGTGTTGAATCGAGGTGGTCTCCAGGGCGTCCGGCATTTTCCTTGCAAATTTCCACACAAAATGGCTCTTGTGAAATGTCCATGTGAATTTCGACTGCGCAGGCTCGCACAAAACGATGTCCCCGGAGGTGTCCCCGGCCATTTTTCCTGTACATTTCCATACAAAAATGGCTTTTGTGACATGTCCATTGCGAATGCGCAGGCTCGCACAAAACGATGTCCCTGGAGGTGCCCGCGGCAATTTTTCTTGTTAAAATTTATACAGAATGGCTCTTGTGAAATGCCCGTGTGCATTTCGACTGCGCAGGCTCGCACAAAGTGTGCTTCCCGGCCTTGGGATCGGTCTTCTCAACATCATCCTCCTCAACATCATCAACTTCCTGCTCCTCAACATCAACATCATCTTCCTCTCATCCTCATCATCCTCGTCATTACCATCATCATCATCATCATCACCATCATCATCCCCACCATCATTATCATCTCATCACCATCATCATTATCATCATCCTCATCATCTCCATCATCATTATCATCCTCATCACCATCATCATCACCAACAACATCACCATCATCATCGACATCGTCATCAAAATTAATTAACATCATCATCCACCTTAAAATAATAATCCTTTTGCTCCCCCCACACTGTTTGGGGTCTCTTGCCGGGATATTTTTTTGGAGATGTCTTCTGGCCATTGGTCATGAGGGGATGATCCATCTGAAGTGAGCGGTCCTGGTGAGATTGCTGGCAAAAACTCCGAAGAAAATTTCCAGTTCCTATCTTAGGTTTCGGAACGGAAAATTCTCCCAGACCTGAATTACGCATTTCAATTGCAAGAACAGAAATCTTAGTGCAGCCCCGGCCAGATCATGGGGCAGATCCCATCCCATCGCTCAGCTGAGCCCAAAACTTGGAGTTGCTGAGCCGGTGATTTTTATTACGTTCCCATTTTTTGATCCAATATAGGGAATTTAGTTGGAATACCAAATCCAGGGCTAATTTTTGTGTTGTTTTTCCCATTTTATTAATCTTTATTGGAATCCAAAATAAATATCTGATTAGAAAAATGTGGCCAAATTTCTCGCTATTTCCCCATTGTTCAGTCATTGTTTTTCCATCACAAGATCCGAATTTCACAATTTTCATTTGCTTCTCATTTTCTCAGTGTTGAGCAATGTTGAATCATGATTTTCCCGCGAAAAAATCTGAATTTCACCATGTTCAGCTTTTGTGTGGCCCATGACTCAGATCCCGATCTCGGAATCCGCCGGAATCCGCCGGAATCCGCCGGAGGCCGAAGCCTTCTGCGAGGACGAGCCGTTCCATGCCCTGAAAGCGGACACGTCGTGGTACGTTCTGAGCTGAGGGATGCCTGGGGAAACATCTACTTGGAGGCGCAGGGGTTGTTAATCCCTTCCCCCTGATATGAAACCACGGTTGAATAGTGGATTTACACATCTTTGGGACCATTTAGGGTTGTTTTATTGCTAGGGGGATGGGAGTACTGGTTTTAACCATGGTGAAAACCCGGATAAATTGGGATATAACCTCTACAACTATGTATAACATATATATATATACACAGTATGATATACACATATGCATATAACCACTTATTAATTGAACTGCGCCCCCAATCTCGATGGAGATATTATATGGCTAACATATGATATGTGTGTGTTCAGACCTACATCCCTTAAGAAACTTGCAAGTTCAAAACCATGGGTAGCACCTTTCACCCTGGGAAACAGACAGTCTGGTTATACCATGTTATACTCCCCATTGTTTCTTTGAGATGTCAGCAAAATCCACTTTTTTCTGGTTACACACATCCTTTTTTTCATTTTTCTTTTAGATTTCGGTCACCGACATCCGCAATCTCCCTAGGTGTTGGCCATGCGCCTTGAAGCTGCAACGTTTCGATGATTGGGAAGGCGTGGCTGCTGCTGGTAGCGCGTCCAGCACGCCATCACTGGTGCCCTGCCTTGAAAAACATAGGAAAACCATTCCATAAATGGGGTTATGCCTGTTATAACTGGTAAATGGCCACAACTGTTGCAGGTTGGTTTGGGGAGAGAATGCGAGAAAGGGAGGGCGGTGATGTATCCCACAACTGAGATAAATGTGGTGGGTAAACTCAATCGCAGATGGGGGTAAGTGGGCAAGTCCAACACAGTGAACATCCTGGTGCACGAACATCTTTTAGGTGCTAACGCTAACATATTTATACACCCACCAAAAATATTGATTCTAAGTCTAATATGGGGCGGCTGGCAAATTACCTATAGAATTGCTTAGGGTATTTGGTTTTGTCATTTTTTTTTGCCAATGAGCACGGGATTACTTGGATGTGAGTCCTAGAAAGTGTTAAGGGATGAGGTTAAAGCCTCAGGCGACTGTAGTTAGGATCAATGATTAGTAGCTGGGTGATATCCCGAGATATCCCAGTTATAAGAGATTTTACGGTAACCCCTTGATAAGTGGGATCATTTATAGATGGGACCAGCGTAAAGAAGCAGTAACTGGTTCGTAACTGCCGTAATCAACCATGGCAATGGAAAATCCACCATGTATAGGTGATTTTCCAGCCACCTTTGAGTAGCAGATGGTAAATTGTGATGACCCAAGATGTTACAAGCCATTTCCTAAGCAAGTGCTAAGTTTTAGATATCATCCCTGGAGGTGTTTTTGGCCAAATCCCTTCTTGAGACGACCCCATATGGTGCCTCTAGCCACCTGCTCCTTCCACTTAGCATGAAGCAGCTATCACTTAGCCTGAGCCATTCAAAATACCCTTGTTGGTTGTCATGATGATGGGTTCTACCAGCTGGTAAAGAAAATAGGGGGTGTGAACTGACCCATTGCTTCGGACTACCTTTGCAATAACATCTCAATCCCATAATGAGATAAACCATGAACAATGCCCCTCAACCAACTAACAATAGCCAATATTAACAATATTTATAGCTTGGACATACCTATAGCAATAGCTAATTTTCACAATAATCCTAGAAAACCCAAGAAATACCCATTAAGAATGGCAATTCCATGGGACCAACGGGCCAACGGGATAGGAAAACTGCAAAATCTAAGGTGCCGTAGCTTCAGCGAACGCAGGGGTGGACCTGCGCCGGTGGTCGCGTCAATCGCTGGATCCCATGGAACTGGGGGAAATCTGAAATATCTTTAGTAAGTGGTGCCCCATAGTTAGCTAAGTTGGCTTATAACTTTAAAAACTATGGTTTAATGTAGATATAACTGATATAATTACTTCAATAAGTGTGTTTTATGGTTATAACTGATATAACTATATAATTAATGGGGTTTATAAAGCAAATTATAACTGGTGGGCACCACCTTGTAGGGAATACTGAAATCTAGTAGAAACTAACGATTTAAATCCGATCCGTTAGGGGGATTGTCAGCCGATCAATGGGATTTAGCCGTCCGTTGAATGGGGGGATTAATGGAATATGGGGAGTCATGGAATCTAGTCTCCAGTAATTTACCCTGTAGATATCGAAAGGCCATCAGACATGTAGATCATTTTCCGACTGGGAACCATGGGTTTTCCATATTTGTTTACATATTTTACTAGAGGAGGGCCATCAGAACGATCACAGCCCTGGAATAACGGATAGAGAACATGAGAAAAGATAAACAAATCAAACAGCATCATACCAGAAAAGCAATCATCGTTTATCATCCATGACCATTGGGATCAACTACTTCGTCACTAGTAATTTATGATAATAACACCTGACTCACTAGTACTAAGAAACATGATGAAACTACCAGCCATGATGATTGGATTCAACCATTTCATCACTAGCAAGCATGCACGATGTTGCGGATGGGTGGACTCACCCAACCACCCTGAACTGGTCATCGGCAATTTGACTTGCTTCACCGGCATCATTGGGAACAAGCATTCGGAAGTAATTACAGCCGAAAGTCCCGCAGTTATGTGCAATATCATAAACATCATCAACATTGATAAATGGGTGATGTTCATAAGATCAAGAATAATATCTGTTCATCCCTAAAAGATAGAATCGCAAATTTTGCGTCGCAAATCCCTATTGTTTTGATGATTTACTGTTCTACTTGTTTTTTTTGGGTTGCTTTACACTCAACCAATCTTAAAATAACATACGCTCGGACACAATCCATTTGTTGGATAAACATCACTGACTACATACGCGTAACTGCGTCATGGTCACAGCATGGGTTAGTTCCCATATTGGGGGATGATCCTCAATCGATGAACAGGGAGTTAAATACCAGTTAAAAGGATTACTATTGTGGGATGGATTACCATAAACCATACAATATTAACCATATATCATATACCATTATTTAGATAATTTATATGGTTTTACATGGTTATTAACCGTTATTCCCAGGCCGTGAAACCATGCCCTCGCAGGCCATCGGTTTCGTGACGGCCATTGGTTCGTGCCTAGGAGCAAAGTCGGCTTGGTTTCTCGGGACAAAAATGCAAGGTGGTGCCCCCCAGTGATGTTTGTTGGTTTAGTTGTATTTACCATAAACCACATTTATTGAAGTTATAAACCAACTTAATTGTGGAACTATGGGGCACCACATTGTATGGATCATGGATCATGCGTGAAAGTTGATGAAGAAGCAAATCAGACATGTTTGCCAATAACATTATAATTGATTTTGTTGTTTTGTTTCAAACATGAAAAATTGAGAACATATGGAAATGGAACATGAGGATCATTAGGCTTGAAACCTTGGTCCATGTTTTTCCCATTATGAGGGCAAACCCGGCAACAGGAATCCCTTCAAACCAATTCCCGGAAAAAAATAAAACAACTTTGTCACCGCAGCTAAAGTGTTTCTGTGCATATGGTCATGCTACCGGTGCTTTATCCCATCATTTTCTTTGAAACATCCGTTTTATCTCGTGATACCAACTTTTCATGTTTTCCTGAATGATATACTCACAAAAGTCTCGGATTTCAGTTTTCATGTTTTGGATTGAAACCCATTTTTCACTGGTTTGAAGTTTTGTTGAAAAGATTCCTATTATGGGATGGACCATAGATATAATTTTAACCATTTACCATTATAAAGATATTATATATACTTATTTGTTCTGGTTTAAAATGGTTTTTTAAACCATTATAGTTGTATCATATCAATCTATATCCCTTTTTCATAACCACCATTATGTATGTAGTATGAACCAAATTTTGTCAAAGTCCCTTCGTTTCTGACCGGATTCCCATCCCCCGTCATGGCCGCTCAGAACCTGGCAGCTGCAGCTTCGCCGGTGGCATCTGATGGGATGACCCGCGATATGGTGCCGGGTGGGGCCCTCCGGTGGCATAGGGAAACCATAGGACAATGATGATTTTTAAGCAAGAAACATTGGGATTTCATGGGATTTATAGCTGATTTATGATAGCTAACTTTAGCTAACTTGGTGAAAATAACGACAATAGCTAGGGTTTACAGGGGATACATCTACAGTGAGATGGGGTTAGAAACCAACTTACAACTGGTGGGCACCACTTTGTGGGTGTTTATGGTGGACGTTGTAGCCCAAAACCCATCGAAAACCATTGCTGGGGCCCCATGACAAATGGTGCTACCAGCAAATTCCAAAGGGATTTGATGGGATTTAATGGGTTTTCTTGGGATTTAATGGACGTATCACCATATTTGGGTCTGAAAATGGGGGATTGACCGTGCAACATGGCAATTTCAATAGTAAACATGATGCTGCATCATCACATGTTTCGGTAACTTCGATTGCGGTGTCTTTGCCACAAATAAACCTATATTTCCAGCTTTGTAGATGATGTCTCCTCAAATTTTCCAGGTTTCCAACTTTTCAGCACCTTTTTAGGGGTTGCTATGAGCTGGCAGCCAGTGACAGCAATTACAGCATCAAATGCAGGTATTGTGCATTACAACTTTGAAACTCATTCATTCTCATTATGCTCCATGCAATGTAAATTTAATATTTGGATTTATTGATACAATATTTAGTTCAGAAAGTCATGTGTTTCGCAGCTAGGGGTCCACAATAAGATGGGAAGTACTGACGGTGCTCGCGTTGTCCACCATCAGCAATGGGCTTCCCCTATGAATGGGTATGTTAAGCCCTATTATACAATTGGGGACTCAACATGTCATAGACCTACTGTACATACCGTAGCTTCGAGCTGCTCAAGACTTAATCTCGAGAGTTGTTTCACCCTGTAGCCTGTGTGGTTGGAGAGGAAAAGAGTTGGGATTGCTAGGACGTTGCTTCCTAACTTGTTTTCGAGTTGGTAGCGGAGCTCCTTGGTGCCGTCCAGGTTGAGCGATGCTGCTAACCCTCCTTGCCCTTCAGTGTTTCGTCACTGGGGCCACCGCCATGAATGGGAGTCTCGCCTCCCAGGGGAGTTTCGCCTCTACTGATGCCCTGGATGATGATGTGATGAATGGGAGTGACGTCTCCCCAATTCGCGACAATGCAACCGTTCCAAAAGTATATGAAAGGCAACTCATGCCTCTGCCGAAGCTGAAGTGGATCAGTGGTCCGGTGTCTCGTCACCGGGTCCACACGATCGTGATGCTGACCGTCACCTTGACGGTGTTGACCACACTTGGAATGATGTGGCAACCAGGTGCAGCGCAGGGCGGTACTGCCCGCCTACCACCGAGGTGGGAACCAGGATCCAACACATCCTTCAGAGCGTGGACTCAGGACTTGATGTTGTGGAGCATCTCTTCAGATGCTGAGCCGCACCAACAGTGCGCCCTGGTCATCTCACAGCTTGGCGGTGCTGCCCGTGAAGTTGCGAGGACCATGTCACCAGCCGAGGTGATGAATGGAGGAGTTGTGAATGGACAACACCTGGATCCTCTTAGCTATCTCATCCACGGCCTCAGTAGCCGCTTCGGACCACTCGATGACGAAGTGCGGTTGCGAAGCGCACAGGATTTGCTATCCTTCAGCAGGAGGACGGGCGAGTCAACCGACACGGTGTTGTCAAGGTTTGACATAGTCAGACAACGTGCCCGTGCCGATGGCGGGGGAGCCACAGTGAGCACCGAGACGGCAGCGCTCATTCTGCTGAGAGCTGTTGGTGCCAATCATACCCAGTTCCAACAGTTGACACAGCCTTTCGGCTATAGGTTGCCATCCACGGAACAGGAATTCCTGCACATGACAAGCGCCATCAGACGGCTTGGACACATAGTGGAAAGCCATCGTGACAACATTGCCTCAACCTTGAGAGGTAATCAGGGGTCGAATCATTACTGGGCAGGTGCGTCCCCCAGTGATGAGACAGGCCCGAACCAAGAAGATGGCCAAGAAGCTGACGGTGCCGATGCAGGTGGAAACTGGTCCTACCTCACGAACCATGGTGAGTCGGACACAGACAGTGCCACATCCAGCGACAACAACTCGCTGATGGACATCTCAGACCTCAATGGAATGTCCTCGTTCCAAGTGGATGAATACCTGTTTGGCAGGTACCAACATGCCAAGAAGAGATGGCGAAGGTTCACTGGCAAGCCTGTTAGAGCACTTCGACGCGTGCTGCGTCGCAAAGGCAAGGGCAAAGGCAGTAAAGGAGGCCTTGGACATGCCTATGTCAACATCAACGAGACGCTGCAGCAAAGTTCCTTCTACAAGGGGAAGGGAAAAGGAGGCAAGAGCAGCGGGAAGGGATTTGGCAGAAGGTTGAACCCGAAAGGCAGAGATGGAGAAGTTCTCAAGTGCAGCATCTGCCAATCTCAGTACCACCTCCGTGCAAGATGCCCACAGAGGAGTGACGCCTCCCAGCCAGCAGCAGCGGCCACAAGTTCCGTTGGCCAGATCCACCATACGTCGCAGGCAAACCAAGCGAGCCGTTCGATGTATGTGCACTTTGCCGCCTTTCAGGCCCAGCCTGGAAGTGAACAGTCTTGGAGTCGTATCGGCACTCCAAGAGAAGATGGTGGAAATCAGGAGGGACAGCAGCAAAGCCAAGAAGGAGTGTCGACTCCTAATGCAGCCAATGCGCGACCCGGTGACAGAACTCCTGAGGTGTATCACATGACACCAGACCCTCTGCAGGAGATCAGCAAGTAACCCAATTCAGCCAGCGCCATCGCACTGGCAAGGTCCAGCTGCATCGACGCTGGACCCCGGAATATCGGTTCCTGCATGGCACGTGCCGGATGTGAGATCCTTTCTGGAAGTCTCAGGACTGTCTACCACCAGACCAATGGTGGGGAGTGGCACTGAGCAAATGGTCTTGCCGCCGGTGCCGACAGCATACACCGCCGCAACTCAGGCCCTGCAGGCAATGGTTGAACCGGCACTTAGTGGAGGAGCAGTTGCATCAGAAGCCGCTGGTCTCTTCACTCAGGTCCATGCTGGGAGACAGGAGCGGCGACGTGAGAGTCGCAGTCACCGTGAACAGCAAGAAGAACAACAAGAGCCCGAACCTCAAGCTGCGCAGACCAGGGAGTCTCGCCCCCGCGGCGATGGAGGCCTGGAGGTGTACCAAGACACCTGCACAATCTGCCTGAACCGGTTTGCGGCAGAGGATCACTGTTGCAGACTGCAGTGTCGACACGTTTTCCACTCTGTCTGCGTGGGCGAGTACCTTCAGCACAACGCACCCATAGGCGAAGGAGACATCCGCCTGGTATGCCCCAACTGCAGGGAAGACACTCAGGTCGATCGTTCGTGGGTGCAGCCGACCTTCAACCTCCATGCGCAGCCCACAGTTGAGGAGCAACTGAATGAAGCCGTCCAGACCCCAGTTCCATCTGAGGCAAGTGCAGTATCTGCTGAAGAATATGTGACGCCGGACAATATCCGGTCGTATCCATGGTGGCCAATCCCCGAAACAAATCCACCAACACCAGCCAATGCAACTGAGTCCAGCCATGGGTACCATTCGACTGTCAGGTGCGACGATGGTCCCCTGAGCATCGCCTTTTGATTACAATCAAAAGATTTGATTTTGAGGCCTAAGAAATCAAAATGCCTAATTGAAATTTTTCAGTCAAAAATCAATTTGAAAAACATAGTTTTTGAAAGGCAAAAATCAAAAGAGCAAATCAAAAGGAACCTCTAAAAACAGATCAAAAAAGGTGTTTCCAGATGCAGCTCTGGCAGCAAGATTTTTGAAGGCATGCCTCATATCTCTAGGTGGCTTTGCACCTAAAGTATATATATATATATGTACACACAGCTGGCTAAGTAATCCTGCTGGCTTTTTCCAAAGCCATCTGGCCTTTTCCAAAGCAGTAGGCTGAAATCCTTTTCCAAAGTTTCCAGTCTACACTGTGCCTTTTCCAAAGCAAAGAGCTTTTCCAAACTAATCACCACTTTCCTCCTGCATGGACCTTGTCAAAAAAAGATGCACCAAAATGCGATACTTGGGTGCAACTTTTAAAGACAGGCGTGTGGATGATACTCCCATTGAGACTGAATGGGTCAATCTGGCCACCTGCCCTACAAAATCTTCAGCTTTGAAACACCACTGTGTTCGTGGGTTTAAAAACTTAGAATTCCAGACCAGATGGATGAAGCTGTGATGTTTTGGAACTATGTGAAAACTCATCCTGTCCTTTTCCAAAGACCATTGGTTCAGCCAGGCATAGCTTCTCAGGAAATCACCTGCCAGCTTCAAGCCCTTTTGGTACTGTGATGAAGTAAGAAATGTGTCAGCCTCATCCCAGAGCTTCACCAGCTTTTCCAAACTGGTAGCCACCAAGACCATGTGCTGCTCACATTCTTCCATTGTGTCTTGAAAAAGCCTTTGGATAACAGAAATGAAGGCTGGCAGGAGGTGCCTGGCTTCCCCTCCTTTGCAATCCAATTGGGGATATTTGGCCCATGGCTTTTGTGTGTCTGTAAACATGCTCATCCTGAGATTGGTCAAGCGGTTTTTGCACTCCTGTTTGCTGTATTCAATTTGAATTTCACTGAAGAGAATTGCAAGTCTGTCTGCTGGCTTTTTAGTGGCTCTTTGGCCAGGGCCTTCAATGTAACAGACATAATGGAGAATTGATCCTATAACATGTCCATAGAGTCCTTTGCAGAACAAGATGTGTAGTGGATCTCCACGGACATGTTTGCTTGAGATGTGGCTCAGTTTGAAAAGGGCATGGTCACTCCATGGGTCTGCCAGGCATTCTTCATGGGTGAAGACTTTGAACTTTTGCTTTTCCAAACAAATTTCCTTGTACCCTTTTCCAAAGGTACATGGAGTAAAGTTCTGGGCATCACACTCCCAGCAAGGCCAGTGGCTGTTCCAATGTGGTAATCCCAAAGAGTTAGCAAAAAACTCATGGTCTCCAATCACAGACCACAGGACAGCCCTGTATCTTTTGAGATGCAGTGGCTGGCCTGCTAGCCTGTGGAACACTGAACCCTTTTCCAAAGGTTTGTTGTCTGGATCCATGGTTGGGTGCTTGCCATCTGCCAGTGCTTCAAAGGACCATTGAAGATATTTCCAAATGACTTCCCATGTTGTCTTGCTGCCACAGCTTTTAGGAAAGCAGGCAAGGAGCCAATGGCTCAGCAAGGTGCTGGTGCTGCTGAGTAAGCAGCCCCAGGAATAGACCATTAAATTGTCATTGTTGGAAAAATCAACCCCATCGCCATGCAGAAACAGGGGGATAGTAAGATCTTCCAGTCCTTTTCCAAAGACATAGGGTGATCTTTCAATTTGTCATCATTGGTTTTTTCAACCCCTTGCCAGAAGGCTTTGAGTTTTCCCTGGCCCAAGCTGAATAGCTCATGGAAAACTTGTGGGTAGTTAACACCCAGTTTCCAAAACATCATATGTGGCAAAAACAATGAGGCCTTTTCCAAAGCCTCCTTGGAAGTTTTTGGGTCTTTGCATGGAACTTCCACTTCATAAGGGTCAGCAATCTGCACATTGGAGCAAAAATGGTTCATGATTTGTCTATGGCAATTTCCAGGCTGGGACCCCCAATTGCCTGTTTGTGCGATTGCCACAAGGTCTTGATGCTGGGCACCATCCTGAATAGCAGAAGCTGCCAAGGACTGAAGTAATGTTGCACTGAGGACTCCTTTTGCCCAAAGGTTCAGCAATTTGTTTGCTAAAGCTGATTCTGCAACAGAACCATCTGCCTTTTCCAAAGCTTTGCTGGCTCTGGCCTTAGGTGCCTTCCCTGATTCATATTCTAGCTGCCAGCCTCTGAGCCTCTTTGTCATGGCTCTGCTGCTGGCCTTTTCCAAAGCCCCTTGCCTTTTCCAAAGCCCCTTGCCTTTTCCAAAGCCCCTTCCTACAAGTTTGAACAGAAGCTGAAAACAGCTGCAGAAACATATACCTGTTGCAAAAGAAGAAGAGTGAGGGTGGAGGCTATTGCTACCTAGGGGGATGGCTATTGCCCACACACACACACATATATATATATATTATATATATATATATATATATATATATATATTTATATTTAGCTTTTAAATATATATATATATATGTGTGTGTGTGTATTTCTTTAGATATACATATAAATATATATATATATAGAGATATATATATATATATAGATATCCCTGACACACATATGTGGGACTGTAAAAAATAAAACAAAAAACACACCCAATATTACAAAAACTACCAGTACAATTTGAAACCTTGCCTTTACAACTTCATTTCCTTCCTTTTGGTGGTGCTGATTTCAAGAAATATGTTATAGTGCATTTTTGCCATTTTACTTTGTCCCTACCCCCCACCCTTCCCCCAAGCTGCAGACAGCTATCTTTTGTCGCCTATGGGTCTATATTGTTCTGTGCAGTGGCTTCTCCCATTTTGGAAGAGCTACTCCTAAGCCAAAGGCTGCCAATTTACCCAAAATTGCCCTTTCCCAAAGGCTGCACATGCCCCAAAGCAAGCACTTTCCCAAATGCTTTCCACCAGCACTTTTCCAAATGCTTTTGCTGCCTGGCATGCAATGATCTTTTCCAAAATCTTACTTGCTGCCCCTAGACCTCTTGCTTCCAGCCAGGGAAGCTTCCTTGTGGGCCAGCTGTTTCAGTTCTTTTGCTTCATCTTTGGCACCCTTCACCAGCTTGGCACTTTCTTCCAAGATGGCCTTCAAAGCAGAGCTTGTGGTTTTCTTTTTGCCACTCAAAGCCATCTTCAGCTGAGACAAAACTTTGGTCAGTTGGCTGGACCAACCTTCAGCTCCAGCCTTACCCTGCCTGCTCAGCTTTGGGCTGGCCTTTTCCAAAGCCAGCTCCAAATCACTTTGTGTGCTGGCCACTGTGTCCCTTGCTTTCCTTGCCTTTTTCAAAGCTTCCTTGAGTTCTTTCTCTTCATCTTCTTCCTCTTCTTCTTCATCCTCATCATCTTTGTCCTTGATGGCCAATTGCTTCTGGCCTTTTCCAAAGCCTGCTCCTTTGTCTTTTCCTTTGCCTTTTCCAAAGCCTTTGCCTTTTCCAAAGCCTTTGCCTTTCCCACCTTCTATGTCCTCCAAACCAAGGGACATGGCATCTTGGTGGTACAGGGTGTTGAACCTGTCCTGCTCCTCATCTCCAGGTTCCATTTCCTGTCCCTGTTGCCATTTGGATCCCCTTGAGACTTCCACCTGGCCATGGAAATCTTGGAGGTCTTTGTACTGGTAGACACCTGGTGTGGCTGGGTCTTGGCGCCACACAACTCTGCCAGAGTTGCAGTGCAGCACCAGCTCATCCCACCCAAACTTGTCAGTGGCCTGCTTCTCTGACATCCAGCTGTCCATTTTGGTGGTTTTTTGCTTGGCCACCACTTCCCTGGAGGCATGGAGGTACTTCCTCCCAGAGGTATCCATAAGCCACTGGGCAGCCCTCATGCCTTTCTCCTTCTTGCTCATGCCTTCCAGTTCCCCCTTTTCCAAAGGGTTATTTTTCAAATGTGTCTGGTGTCTGGACCAAACCTTTGCATGTTCCTCCTTGGTGAGGCTGTCCTTCAAAGTTTGGGCTTGCTCTTCACTGGTTCCTCCTTGGGTAGCAGCTGCTTTGATTTTTTCATCCAGTGACATTTTGCCCAACTTTTCCAAATTGGACCTGTTCAGATCATTTTTGGACTTGGCTTTGGCTGCCTTTTCCAAAGCAGCATTTTTGGAGCCAGTTGCTTTTTTCTTTGCCTTGGCTTTGGCTTTTTTCATTACTGTCTTTGGATTTTTCACACTACTGGGCTTTCCCAAACCCATGTTGCCTTTTTTCATTGCTTTCATGTTTTTCTTAGGTCCCATAGATCCTAAACACAACTTGGCAACTAAGGTTGCTTCAGTTTTTGAGCCAAAATTTCACTGGGATTCAGCAAAGCCAATTTGCATTGAAACCAAAAAAATGGTTGGAATTAAAAACATACAAGAAAAAAACTTGTGAAACCAGAAAAAACTCACTTGAATTCAAAAAAAAATCAGACAATATCAAAAAAAAACAGAAAAATCAAATCTGATCAAACCTGATCAAATCTGATCAAATCTGATCAAATCATCAAATTTGATCAGATTTGATCAGATTTGATCAGATTTGATCAGATTTGATTTTTTTTGAATTCAAGTGATTTTTGTTTGAATTCAAATGAATTTCCAGTGAATTTGTTTTTGGGTTTTACTGATTCCTGGAATTTTGTCAGCAGAAGCCTTTGGAAAAGGGCTCTTATCAAAATTACAAACAAATAAAGTTCACATGCACATGTTTTGTTTTGCTTTTGTTTTCAGTGTTTGTGTTTGGCACCTTTTTTTTATCTCTATCTAATTTTCTTTTCTGTAAAAAATATTTTAAATATAAACATTCAAATATATACATAGATTTGTTTATAATGTTCCATTATGGTTTGACTAAAGGTAAACATTTCTGAAGCCTTTCCTGATACAATTCAAATTGCTATCATGAAAAAATATATTCATTTTAGAATTTCTTTAGATATGTTTATAATTAAACTATTTATTTTATTATTTATATTTCATTTTCACTATTCTTCATTAGTTGGTTGTTTTTTTCCAGCTGGCCACTTGTGGGCCTGCTGGTTTCTGTACACTTTGCTGGTGAAACTGAATTCAAACTCTTTTCCAAAAGTTTTGAACCCTTTTCCAAAGGTTCTGCTGGTGAAACTGGATTGAAACTCTTTCCCAAAAGTTTTGAACCCTTTCTCAAAGGCTTGGGGCCCTTTTCCAAAGGCTCTTGTTTTGCTTTTGTGCCCTTTTCCAAAGGCTTTTTGTGGTGCAGCCCTTTTCCAAAGGCTCTTGTTTTGCTTTGGTGGCTTTGGTGCCCTTTTCCAAAGGCTTTTTGTGGTGCAGCCCTTTTCCAAAGGCATGGCATGGCTCAGGTCTTTTCCTAAACCTTTTGGAGGCTGCCTTTTCCAAAGCTTTTACCTTTTAAATTTCAAGGTAAGCCTCCACTGCCTCAGCAAAGTCACTGAAAACCATGCTTTGAGGCATATCACCATGCCTGCACCACTTTGTGCAGATGGCAAAAACCATCAAGCCACCTTGCAAGCACTCCTGGGCCACCTCTGGTGAATCATCAAAAATCACAGAGGCCCCAAGGTACTTGCAGACTTCCTTTTTTCCCCCTGGACCTGTCCTTTTCCAAGTGCAGTGAACTTTCAACTGCTCGAACAGGTCCTTGGGAAGGAAGTCCCTGGCATCTTTCTTGACCTGCCTTTCCCTTTTTTCACTTTCCACATAGCTCACTATGTGGACCTCTTTGGTGGCCTTGACCAGCCCCCTTAAGGCCTTGATGTGGCTTTCTGGCACCATGTCCCTGACCTCAAGGGTATGGTGCCAGTCCACCACACAGATGGCCTTCTCCTCTTTGCCCTTTTCCAAAGGCTTTTCTGCTGGGACCAGCTTTGCTTTGGGAGGGTTTTTGGCAGCTGGCTTCAAAACCACTCCCTGGGGGTCCTTTTCCAAAGACTTCTTTTGTGTTTTGGTGCCCTTTTCCAAAGACACATCTTGCTCCTGCTTTGTTTTCTTCCCCTTTTCCAAAGGGAGTTCCTCCTCCTCCTCCTTTTCCATAAGCAGTTCCTTTTGGCCATGCTTGGCCCTCCTTCCCCTTCTGATTGTGCCCTCAGCCTCAGCCTTTCCCAAAGCTGGCTCATCACCTTTTGCTTTTTCCAAAGCACTTCCTGCTGCCTTTTCCAAAGCAGCTTTTTTGGTGGACTTGGGCCTCTGCTTCTTTTTTTTGCCCCTGTAGTTCACATTGGTGGAAGAAGAGGCCTCTTCTGCCTCTTCTTCCTCTTCTTCTTCCCTTTTTTTCTTCATCTCTTCCAGTTTCTTTTTGGCTTTCTCTGCAGCCTTTTCCAAAGCTGCAGCTTGGGAGGCCAGGGTCTCCTCTGTGTCTGGGACAGCCTTGGTAAGGTTGTCCCATTGGAGATTCCTTCTGGCCTCCCTTCTGTTGGAATGGGTTGTGCCTGTGCCTGATGGCCTGTTCTTGCAGTTCAGGCCATAAAACCCATACCTGTTTGGCTCCCCCCAGTCCTGCCAGTCTTCCCAGTCATCCCAGTCATCCCAGTCGTCCCACTGGTTTGACATGGCAGCTGGGTTCTTTCAGCCAAGGCCTTTTCCAAAACCCAGGTCTTTTCCAAAACCTAGGTCTTTTCCAAAACCTAGGTCTTTTCCAAAACCAAGGTCTTTTCCAAAACCAAGGTCTTTTCCAAAACCTAAGGCTTTTCCAAACCCAGTGAAAGGGTTGTTTTAACCCTTGGATTCCCCAACCCCAACTACAAAAGTTTGTGTTGTTGCTGTGACCTAGTGAGTGTTAGTTGTTATGTTGCTTGTCCCGACCTATATGCTGCTGTGAGTTGTAGCTGTGAAATTGTTAGCAAAATTGTTATGTGTTGTAAGTGTGGTGTTTGCTGTGAGCCTGCTCTTAGCTGAGTTTAAAACAGCTGCAGAAACATAAAATGCATTGGAACTCAAAACTAACTGCCCCTTTTTCAAAGAGCACATAAGACATGCATGTTTTTTAGGTGCAAACAGTTTCTTACAACTTTATACAAGAACAAACCATGCATGTTTGACAACATGTTTGAAAACAGGCTTGGGTGCATAAATATATATATATATGTCTATTGATATACACATACACACACATACATACACACACATACATACATACATACATACATACATACATACATACATAGTATACATATATACATATATATATATATATACACATATGCACATGTGGTATATTCCTATTTAAAAAACAGCTGTGGTTATATATATATATATAATATATGTGTGTAAAAAGTATATATTTTATTACTTAAGGGGGGTTGAAGTGGTATGTTTTTGGGTGACACCAGCCTAACCCCTCCTGGCCCCAGTGCCTTCTTGGATGCACTTTTTTCCTCAAGCAAAATTGGTCAGATCTAGGCTGGCCCCATGTTGGGGCTTGCCTTGCCAGACACTTCTCAGAAGCATGCCCTTTTCCAAAGGCAGCCACTTGCTTCAAAATTGCTGGAGCAGAGCACTTTTCCAAATGCTTGAGGTGCACATGCAGCATCTACCAGTTGGCATCCCATTCCTTGCAAAGTTTCTCCCTCAGGGCTATGGCCTCTGACTTTGTCAATGCTTCCTTTTCCAAAGAAGCCCAAATCTCATCAACCATTTGGCTGTGCCAATCTGGGCACCTAGCACCAGACACTTCCACAATCAGCTTCAACTTTCCACCTTTTTCTGTGGTGCCTGTCAAGTAAGATCTGGGTTTTTTCCAGGCCACTGTTTTCTTGATCTTGAGCCAAGGCTTTCTCTTCTCCTTTTCCAAAGAGGTTTTTGCATGGTTCTTCTTTTCTGTCTTGCCTGCATCTTTCTTGGGCCTTGCTTTCTCTACCTTTTCCAAAGCAGATGCAGGCCTTTTCAATGCCTTTTCCAAAGCAGATGCTGGCCTTTTCAATGGTTTTTTCCCATACCCCAAGGCAGCTTGCAAACCATCCTTTTCCAAAGATACCATTTGCCCAGGCCTTCTTCTGGCAATGCACATTGCAGCACCAGAGGAAGTGCCTGTTTTCTTTGGAGTGCCTGCATTGCTGTCTTCAAACATCTTGGGGAAACCTTTGCTATCCATGGAAACATCACTGTTTTCTTTTTTCAGCTTTCTATTTGAGTTTTCTGCTGCTCTTCCCTTTTCCAAAGGAAGTGCCACTGGTTTAGGTACCTTTTCCAAAGCATCTGGGATTTCCAGCAGCTTCAAACCTTGCTGCAGCAGTGAGAAATCATCTCTGCAGAGTTTGGCAGCAGCAGATGTGAGCCCATCTCTGCCCAGCTTCCTCACATGGAAGAGGATGCAAGAGATCCTTTCCATTCTCAGGTTAGCCCACACCTGGCCAGAGCTCGAGGTGCAATTGAGCTCTGGCCTCTCAGCCAGCAGGCTGATCAGTGCTGTCCTCAGAGGTTGAGGATGGACCTCTCCAGAAGGTTGTAGTTTCAGCACTGACTTCCAGAGCCCAATGGTGTGGACTAACCCTTTTGGGCAAGGGCAATTGGCTTTGGAGACATGCTCATAGCTGCCCAGGTTCTTCAAAACCAACACATTGTCTGCCAATACTTTGTATAGCAGACCTGAATCGATGTAAGGTTTTGGAAAGTGTCTGGCACCACCTTTTCCTGTGCCTTTTCCAAAGCCTTCATCGCCTTTTCCACAGCCTTCAGCTTGGCCTTTTCCAAAGCCTTCACTTTTGCCTTTTCTAAAGCCTTCACCTTGGCCTTTTCCAAAGCCTTCACTTCCACAGATGTCACTTTTGCCTTTTCCAAAGCTTTCCATTTTTGATGTGTGTATATATATTTATTGTATGTTGATTTCTATATGTTTGAGCTACAAACAGCTGCAGAAACATATGAAAAAAACATGTGCAGCAGCAGCAAACTTGCTACTAGACAGGCCTGGAAAAACACAAAAAAAATCAAAAGAAAAGCATCCATCCAAAACAAGCAAAATCAAAAAGGAAATTCCTGCCAAATTGCCTCCAAGTCATGATTTTTCCCTTTTGATTTTACCTCTTCAAAAAAAAACAATTTAAAAATCATAGGGGCTAATTGATTGTAATCAAAAGGCGATGCTCAGGGACACCACAGTCGTCCTTTCCGGCTCCAAGTCCTCGCACCTCACAGGGGTGCTCGGGTGCACCGGGTGGTACAGCCTGGATCGGAGTCCACCGTGGACCCTGACCCACCACCCACCAGTCAAGCTGCGCCAGCGGTCACTGCTTCCCGTCGGCAAGCTCTGGAACTCTGCGTCATCCCATGGACCGCTCCACGATCCAGCAGCCATGGCTCCACGCACAGCACAAAGGCGAGGCACGATTGGGGAGCCTGTGAGGCTACAGTCGGAAGTAGGTTCAGTAGGGTTAGCAGGGCCTGGTTCGTTTTCCCTAGGCCTCTTTTCATGTTCTTGTGCTGGTCTTGATTGGGTTTTTTCTTCAACTGGTTTAGCCATAGATGCCAGCCCTTCATGACAACACATCCACGCCGTGAGAGCCGACAGGCTAACAGCTCCAGCAGTTTTCACCAACTGGTTAGCTCCGTTTTGGAGCACCAATCCTCCAAGAGCAACTACCGCCTCAGCCAGGCGACAAAGCCGTGATGTTTCATCCGGCATGGAAAACTTGGTCAAACCTAAGGTCCTACGGAACGACTCCCAGCTAGTCAGCAGCACCACAGGCTTCGTCAACAGGTCGGCCGCCAGCTCTGCTCCAGGAACATGCTCCACATGCCACTCACGAGAAGCCAATCGCTCTCGCAGGACGAAGCTTCTAAGCCTCAGGTGGCGTGTGCGCCAAGGACCATCAGGCGCCAACAACAATTGGATCCCGGACAGGTTGTCGCCTCGGATCTCAAACTGGCCATCGTCGATCATGGCGTTGTGCTCCAGGATGTTCAGGATCACCTGAAGCGACTCGCCCATCGTCAGCGCATCCACATATCCAATGAGCTCGGCCTCCGTACTGCTCAGAGCAGCAAAGGGTTGCCTTTTGCTCTCCCATTGGACCAGAGCGCCACCCCACAGTGCCAATATACCTTGGCAACCACGAAGTCCCTGTGGGGCATGTGAAGCATCCGACAGGAGGGTGAGCTTCATCAGCTCATCTGTTGGCTCCCCCTGATCTGTCAAACAGCTCTTGTAGGTCAAGACAAACTCCCAGGTCTCCTGCAGGTAGCCCAGCAAGTAGCGTCCCAGCTCCTGAACCTTTTTGGGGCACTTTGTCACCCAACCGCTCAAGGTCGATACGGCGAAGGCAAGGTCAGGTCGGGTCCGACCACTCAACCAAAGGAGTTCTCCCAGCAACTGCTGGCACCTGCGAACATCCGCAGGGTCAATGTTGTCCTCCACATCCGGAGCCATGTCAATCTTCGGAAGTGGAACTTGGCGACCAGGAACTGGACCATGTCGTTCAAGAAGCTCGCGGGCAAAGTCAGGCTGACCCAAGAGCAAGGAGTCTCCCTGCCATCTGAGCTGCATCCCACAGAACTTCAGCCACTTGACCTCGTTGACCCACTCCACCTCCGAGCACGTCCACTCATCCCGGATTCGGCCCAAAGAAGCTTCAACCACATGGCGAGGTCCAGCACAAAGGATGTCATCCACATAGACAATGAGGAAGCCAAGAGGATCCGCATGAGCATCATCGTTGATGACTGCCTCCGGGTAGTTGGTCTTGGAAACCCCCATGATTGACCAGATGTTGGGTTCTGGCGATCTCACCAAGTGGCACCGATGGGTTGAAGTTTCCCATCGGAAGGACGACATGCGGCAGTCCCTGAATGATGCCCAATCTGCTGGGGAGGTATCTAAACCATACATGGCACCGTCACAGATCCAACGTTCCTCCGCAGAGACTAAGCCAGTTGAGGTCAAAAGTCGCGGAGGCTCCACCACCAAAAGCTGCCGTCGGGTCTGTGATCTGGGAGCCAATAGAAATGCCCCTCTCACGTCCGTTGATGCCAAGGACCAAGAAGCCCCTGCTGCCTTCCTTAGGACACACCTCAGAGCCGTAGAGTCAACACCACCCGCATAAAGATCTGCGGCAGCGGCCGGTCCACCACCTCCAGGCCTTTCGGCTCCATCCCCATTCGGGTCCTTCCCATCCCCGAGGTTCTGCACTGCCGGTGATGCTGCTCCATGAGGTCGATGACAACCATGAACTCCACCATCAGGAAGTTGTGAAGGTTTCACATGCCCAGCAGGATGCACCATGTTGCCGCAGATGACGATTCTCGCCTTCCGCTTTCCCGAGGGTGATTTGATTGTCGGGACAATCTTCGCTGGTGCCACCTCCATCCGGTCGTAGCCAGGCTCATGCACCAACTGATCCACCTTCACCCGGCGAATCGTTCCAGAGCTCACCAAAGCCTCCATCTCGGCCTGCAGCGGCTCCTTCCACAAGTTGATGTCCTTCTTGACTTCGGCCAGCGACACTGTATAGGTTTGTAGCACCGCTCGAGCCTGCTCAGGTTTGTCCAGAGGCTCCAGATCATCCACCATAGCATCCATACCCTGGGAGAGTGCTGCAATCCTGCAATTCGCGATCTCCTGGTTCAAGGTCGAAGTGCTAACCAGTGCCAACTCCTCCTCCAGGCTCTTCACTTGGCCCTCCAAAAACTGCAGCCATTGGCCATGGATCAAACCGATCTCGGCCCCCACAGCTTCTCTAGAGAGTTCCTGTTCCCAAAGTTTTTTCCATCCCCAATGTTCACGATGAGCACTGTCCACCAAATCCTCAAGGTTGTGGATCTCCACAGACTCCCAAGCCCGTTCGCCTGCAGGACCATGCCCAAATTGAGCATCCATATCGTCGAGGTCCGGCCGCCCATCCAAGCCCGACTGTGAAGACACCCGCAATGATGTAGATCCAGCTCCATGCAAGCCCGATGGTGAAGACACCTGCATTGATGTAGTTCCAGCACCATGCAAGCCCGATGGTGAAGACACCTGCATTGATGTAGTTCCAGCACCATGCAAGCCCGCTGTTGAAGACGCCTGCAAAGCCAGAGATGCTAAGCCCGACTGTGAAGGGGAACTCCATCTCGCAGATTCACCACAAAGGTTGCAGTCTTCGGTATCCGGCTGCAAAAGTCCACAACCATCACATTCTTTCAGTGCCCTTGAAGTTGAGGCTGTTGTGGAAGAAGCTGGCGAATTTGGGGCCCCCATAGCCTCCTTTGAAGCCTTTGAAGTGGGGTTGGACTCCCCCCCTGCCCACATTGTGCGTAGGGCAGGTTCCGCATCCACACTTCCACCTTCGCCCCCATCTTGAAGTTGGTCTCCAGGAGGATCATCAGGAAACTCATCCGGAGAATAGCCCAAGCTGAGCACGTCCTCCCCCAGATCTGCGATTCCAGCCTCCCCCCAAACATCATGGGAGTCATCCACAGCCAGATCTTCTCGCAGAAGTTGAGGTAGATCATCATGCTGAAGAGGTTGAGGAACCTTCCGGTCTTCCAAATAGGGAGGCTGTTTCCCTGTCACCCTTCTGGTGGAAGCATCATAGAGCTCCATCACCGCCTTCTCTCCTGCCTCTGCCGGGCGCACCACTGCCCGTGCATGTTGGACTTTTCTTCCATCTCGAAGCACCCAGCCATTCGTCATGTTTGGACTTGGCCCCATGAGAACCATTGACTTGAAAGGAGCTGCCAGTGGACCCTGCTTGTGCCAGCGCTTGGTCTTCACCACCACGCGCTCCCCCAAAGGAACCATAGGTTTTGAAGGTACTCCAACCTTCTGCAGCTGCATCCGAAGCCTCTCTTCTCCAGCCCAGCGTGCCACCCCAGGCCAGTCCTGCAACTCCAGCTTCGAGGTCGCCAAGAGCACCCTCAGCCTCCTCTTAATCTGTCCCACCTCAGCCTCGACCCTTCCGTTGGCAGGTCCATCATCGCCACTCGTCATGGTCTGGTAGAGGGAGTGGCTGGAGCACCACCGTTGGAACGGCTTCGACAGGAAGGACTTCTCACGGTCCGTGTGGACCCTCAGGATCGGGACCCCGAGTGCACGGAATCTCCCATACACCCTGCTTGTGGCTTCCACCAGGTGTGCAATGTGCCTGGACTCCAGGACCTCGACCAGCGTGATGTTCTGAAGTCCCACTGGCCCCTTCAAGCCATCAATGTGCTCCATCCATGCCTGATTCAGGCGTTTCACAGCATCGTCATCTACCATCTCCACCTGCTGCTCCTCGTGCACCTCTTCCACAAGCACTCCTTCTTCTGGTTGTGGTTGATGTTGATGAGCATCAGGTTGATTTCCTTCATCAGGTCGTGGTTGAGGTTGAGCCCCATGTTGGTCGCCTGCATGACCATCCAAGCTGTGATCCACGTCCTCCTCGGCCGTCTCTTCCTTCTCCTGCATGTTGACACGGTCCAGCATTGGCAAAGGAACTGTAGCCACCAGGATGTACTTCCCCTTTCGTCGACGACCATCGTCCCTTCCAACCGGATACGGTCCCACCAGGTCCATTGAAAGAACATAGGCTGAGCTGTCGGCATGCGACCTCCGATGTGGGCTATCCACTCCTGCAAGCTCCATGCACCGACGGCAATCTCGTCGATATGGATGATGATGCGCCTTGACATGCTGCTTCCACTCCTCAACATTCAGCTTGTGGATGCGCTGAGCCAGGCATTGGCTTCGTTGATGAAGATAAGCCCTCAGCGCCTCTTTGAGTGCCATCACCAAACCAGGTGCCCAGCTCGCCCAGTCCCTTGAGGCCTCCATGGATTCCTGCAGACCCTTTGGAAGCGGGTCTTTTCGCCGAGATGAATCTCTCAAGCCGTCCAACTGTTCCACTCCAGGCAGGTTCCCAAGGATCGTAGTTGGCTTCCTTCGGGCATGCCCCATCTGGGATTGATCGAAGCTCACCAACTTCAGGCCCCCCAGTCCGACCATCTCCTTCATCTCAGGGAAGTTCCAAAAGGACGGAAGGTTGTGTGCCGCCTCAGCTCCCAAGTAGGCCATAGGATCCTCTGGAGATTCCAATGCAAAAGCCGTGGGAAGCGATTGAAGCTCTGGAACCTGCATGCGCTTCTCCTCAGCCTTGATGAAGAGTCCAATCTGCTTGAAGAGCAGGGCTGTGTCAGAGTTGACCCGGTGAAGGTCCCAGGTTGAAAGACCTTCCAGGGAAAAACGCCATCCATCTCGCCCCCTCAATGGTGGCGGTCCCGGCTGGCGTTGCCTCAGCCTTGAAGTCGTGCGACAAGGTGGGCCACCCAGGATCGCGGCAATCTTTCCAGCACAGGCCAACTCCCAAATGAAGGCCCAAATCGATGCCTCATGTAGATCAACTCCTTGGAGAGTGTCAATGGTGAGGACAACATAGCCCTCCTGTTCAAGCTCAGCCCACTGCTTGGAGTTCCGACCAGAGAACAAGTGCAGGATGACTCCACGAGAGCGCCATAGCCTTCGTCGTCGATGACGGTTCCAAGGCAGGCTGGCAGCATGATCCCGCCATGAATCGCCCTGCCCCTTCATAAACTTCCAGACTGAAGATGGCACCTGTGGAAAGCGATTCGCCCACCAATTGAATTCATCATCTCTGACTTCAACATCGTTCTGCTGCATCTTCTCCAAGTCGGCCAGCAAATCCAGACCCTCAGTTCGAGGCATCACAGGGCAACCACCCCTCAAGCTGCACTTCAATGGCCCCCGTGTTGGATGATGGATCACAATGCTATCTCGGCGCCAGGTGATCCTGTAGTCAGCCGCCACCAGCCATGCCAAAGGGATGATAGGCTCCACCGGCCCCTTACTGAGCAAGGTCTGATGCTTGGGGTGCTTGTAGAGCACTGTTGACCCACAAGCCAGCTCCACCTTCGTGGCAATCAGATCCGGCTCCTCCTCGGGCTTAGCCTGTCGAAGCCCATGAGTGGCACCTCCATCCAACAAGGCATACTCACCAGGCCCACCAAAGTTCCCTTCTCCCACGGACTTCATCCGCACGGCCTTCAAACACCTGATGGACTTCAGGAGGCTTGTAGCTTCTCGCATCAGCTCTGCTGCCGCCTCTGTTGAAGGCTCACCCATTGGCTCCGTCGTGGTGGAGTCTCCACCCTGGGTCCCCTCCGAAGCTCCACCAGAGGCTGTGTTGGTCACCTCCTTGGGCTTCAGATCATCTCCATCAACTGTCTTCAACTTCTGAGAGTCCCCGGCGGAGCCTTTCACAGCCGGCTTAGGCGTCGCCTTCACCTTGGAAACCTTCTTGGGTTGTAGGCCATCACCCATCGGACCAGCCGATGGAGTTGAGGTAGAAGTCGAAGTAGATGAGGTTTTGGCAGTGCAGTCCTTTCGAAGATGCGCCGAGCTCCCACAATTGAAGCACCGACCCTTCATGTCAGACGTCTCGTGAAGGAACGTGCACTGTGCCCCACGTTTGCACCCTTCAGGGGTCTTCCAAAACTTGCATGGAGACTTCGAAGTAGTCCCTGTAGGCGCACTCGTCGTCGACGTTGGCACCTCCAACCCAGCCATAGCCTTCAGCGACGTGGCCCCCTGAGCTCCAACCGTCGTGGCCTTCAAGCCAATCCCAAGGCTCAGCTCCTCCGCCTCAGACTGAAGGTACTCAGCGTACTGCTCGATGGATGGGGCCATAGGCCTGATGTCCACTCCAAGCTCCTGCCTCACCGAAGCCACTCGGTATGCCAGCTGCGTGCCACCAAGCCTTCCCAACGCATCTGCAAAGCGGTGCAAGACTCCACCCAAGATGACCGGATCCGGCAGCGCTAGATTCAACTCCAACGACCTGCTCATCAATCTTCTCCACCTTCGAAGTCCACCCAGCAAGTCCGGTGCGCCAGCTGCCACCTTTGGCTCCGTGAGCTGTTTGAGGATGCTCACCCTTTCAGAGCTCCCACCCGGTTGGAAGATAGTCCACAGCCTGTACATGATGCCTGTCACCGTCATAGTTCGGCTGGCAATCAAGTCCTGCTTGATGAGCTCCGGGATGCACTTCAGCAGCATCGGCACCACCCTCTGCTCCAAGCGTAGGTGCACCTCAGAGCGCTGGATCTCCAAAGGTCGAAGTCGGATCCTTTCCAAGGGAGTCGATGTGAGCCACCGGTCATAGAGGTTTGAGGCTTCCCTCAAGATTTCACTCCACCACCCACGGGCTGATCCAGCAACATCTCCAATCATTGGAGTGACCACCGTGATCCAGTCTCCAAATTGTAAGGCCGACTGCTCTGAACTTGGCTGTGGAAGTAGAGGAAGATTAGAGCCTCTCAGCTGCTCCATAGGCGATGCAGCTCCTTGTTGTTGATCTGGTCCTCCAAGTCCAGGGGGTCTCACTACCGAGGTAGTTCCCGATGTACCACCACCTCCAAAAGACGCCATAGGGCCTGAGGCATTCCAATCACCAGTGAATTGACCACCACCGTGTGGCCCAGCAGCATACCCCTGCGAGTTCGCCGTAGATCCAATGCCCCCACAAAGTCCACCAGCATGAAGACCATGATATGGATGAACTGCTCCACCATGAGGTCCAGGAGATTGACCACCAGGAATTCCAGGTGAATGCACTGCCGTTGGAGAGACAGGTTGGCTCCAAGTAAGACCACATCCTTGACCAACACCTTGTGCTCCTCGTTGATGTCCATCCAGTCCAACTTGACCACGTTCAGCAAGATGAGAAGGCACCAGGTGTCCAGCCGGTTGCATAGTCAGTGAAGGCGTAGTTGCCGACCCGTTCAAGGCTGGCATCGGAGGCACCGATCCCGTAGTTGCACCAGCTCCACTTGAAGCAGTGTGGTAGGACCGAATCTCACCACCTTCACCTTCTTCACCACGAAGTTTCTTCGCCTCTCGAGCGAAACTCTCTTCGGCCTCTCTCATGATGCGCAATCTCAACTCCTCGACAGACTTCTCTGGAGATGGTTGCGACAACGTCCCAATGGCCAAGGCCTGCACAGGGCCAGCACCATTCAGCGTCCCTTGGGCCTGCTCAAGACCCCCATGTAGAGCTCCTGCACCAAGGGCCTGCCCAGGGCCTCCAGGTAGAGCTCCAGCACCACGGGCCTGCACAGGACCCCCATGTCGAGCTCCTGCAACCAGGGCCTGCTCAGGACCCCCATGAAGAGCTCCAGCACCAAAGGCCTGCTCAAGGCCAGCGCCACCACGAACATCCTGCCCAGGGCTCGCTCCAAGTTGAGCCTGCCCAGCATTCCCATGGCCAGCAGGGCCAAACGTCACTGGCACCCCCGCCATAGGTGGCAAAGATTCCGGTCTCGCCACATCAGCTATCTGTTCCAAGGCTGCCTCACGCTGAACTCCAGCGCTCCAGAAAGCATTGACTCCGGGAGGCACTGTGATCACCCCAGCGCCACCTCGATCCTGGCCAAACAGGCCACTAGATGCCACCAGCAAGGACGTCCCATCACGGTGCACGAACCCTTGTTCCCGGCCAGCATCACTAGAGGGATTCCGAGCCAGCTCCAAGACAGCTCCAGCAGCACTAGGTCCTCCATGAAGTCCTCGTTCAGCTGCCACGGCAGGGCGGATGTCATCATCTTCGTCCAGCCTTCGTCGAAACACCGCCTGAGCTTCATCATGCCCAGGTTCCTGAAACAACGGAGCAAGAAGGCCATCAGGTCCTAGAGGTTCTGCATCAAGTTGGAGTAAAGTCACCTGCCCTTGCGGCCCTTCAGTTCCACCTTCTCCTCGACGTTCATCTTGTCGTGGCCCTGGTGTCGAAGCAGCTGCGTCCCCCTCAGTCACCCTCAGTCGTCTGACTTCCGGGACCTGAGGGGTCTCCAGGCGGGACCTCCTCTCCATCTCGATCAGCCTATCCAAGCGCTGATCTGCCGTCTCGTGGTGCTGCCGGCGCCTGCGATCCATCACGATCGAGGAGGCACCGCGCACCCAAGCCAGTGAAGGCTTGGGCTCATAACCTGCGAAAGGCAGGTGCAAAAGTCTGCCCTTTTCTTGAGCCATGTGCAATCAGTAAGATCCTTGTGCAGGGGCCATGCTATGAACGGTCGTCCAAACTGCATGCCATGTCCTACAGTAGACAGCACTTCTTGATTTGTGCGTGTCATTCTTTGAAAACGGCACCACAGTTTTAATAAACCATGTATATATATATATAGTCGAGTTAATAAATACGTCCAGAATCATATATGGTTGCTATTAGACCTTGGTTAGACATGTTAAAAGCATGTTAAACCCCATACTGCAACACTTGTTTTAGATTAATCAGCATTATCAACCATTAACGTATATGTATTAACTGTTTAAAACCAAAGTAACATAAACAGTATCACCATGGTCAATACCCTCCGGTAATAAAACATGGCAATAGAAAATCAATGAAAATCCACCATTTACAGGCGATTTTCAGGTAAAGCATCCTATTATCACAGGGCCCACGACCCCCCCCAGCAAAACCCCCCCCGGAAGCGCAATAGATGCTTAATAAGGAAGTGTGGTTTTTTCGGCCTAAAAAACAGGTTTTCCTTAATAAGACCTTATTTGGTGTGAAGGCAATGATGGCGTCAAAAAAGGTGTTTGAGACCCTGTTTTGCTAATAAGGCCTTAATAAGAAAAAATGTTTCAAGAGGTTGATCTGTTAACATTAGAAAAAAAACAGGAGGAAGAAAAAAAAACAATCCAAACCTAAATTTGAAAAAAAAACAAACCACAATTAAATTAGAAAAAACAAAAAACACAAACAAACAAAGAAAAACAAAACAAAGCAAACAACACGAAAACAAAACAAAACCCAACCCAAACCTAAATTAGACCAAAACGACACAAAAAACAAAACAAAATAGTTGAGCTATCAAGCCCTTATTCAGACCTTATCGAAATCTTTTCTAATTGTTACCCAGTGGGATGTTTCAAAACCCCGAAAAAAGAAAAGCAAAACCCAATCCAAACCTAAATTAGAAAAAAGCAAAAGAAAAAAAAACAACAAAAATGAACACACATGCAAAAAAAGAGAAAAAAACAACAAATAAGCACAAAAAAGAAAAACAAAGGCAAAACATAAGCACCAAAAAAAAAACTTTTAAATCTCATTCCAATACATTGATCCAACCCCTTATCAAGCCCTTATTCAGACCTTACCGAAATCTTTTTTAACGTTTCAAAACACCGAAAAAAGAAAAGCAAAACCCAATCCAAACCTAAATTAGAAAAAAACAAAAGAAAAAAAACAACAAAAATGAACACACATGCAAAAAACGAGAAAAAAACAACAAAAAAGCACAAAAAAAACAAAACAAAGGCAAAACATAAGCACCAAAAAAAATCTTCTAAATCTCATTCCAATACATTGATCCAACCCCTTATCAAGCCCTTATCAAGCCCTTATTCAGACCTTATCGAAATCTTTTTTAACTGTTATCCAGTGGGATGTTTCAAAACCACGACAAAAGAAAAGCAAAACCCAATCCAAACCTAAATTAGAAAAAAACAAAAAAAAAACAACAAAAATGAACACACATGCAAAAAAAAGAGAAAAAAACAACAAATAAGCACAAAAAAACAAAACAAAGGCAAAACATAAGCACCAAAAAAAAATCTTTTAAATCTCATTCCAATACGATCCAACCCTTTATCAAGCCCTTATCAAGCCCTTATTCAGACCTTATCAAAATCTTTTTTAACTGTTATCCAGTGGGATGTTTCAAAACCCCGAAAAAAGAAAAGCAAAACCCAATCCAAACCTAAATTAGAAAAAAACAAAAGAAAAAAAACAACAAAAATGAACACACATGCAAAAAAAGAGAAAAAAAACAACAAATAAGCACAAAAAAAACAAAACAAAGGCAAAACATAAACACCAAAAACAAATCTTTTAAATCTCATTCCAATACATGGATCCAACCGGTTATCAAGCCCTTATCAAGCCCTTATTCAGACCTTATCAAAATCTGTTTTAACTGTTATCGAGTGGGATGTCTCAAAACCCCGAAAAAAGAAAAGCAAAACCCAATCCAAACCTAAATTAGAAAAAAACAAAAGAAAAAAAAACAACAAAAATGAACACACATGCAAAAAAATAGAAAAAACAACAAATAAGCACAAAAAAAGCAAAACAAAGGCAAAACATAAGCACCAAAAAAAAAAACTCTTAAATCTCATTCCAATACATTGATCCAACCCCTTATCAAGCCCTTATCAAACCCTTATTCAGACCTTACCGAAATCTTTTCTAACTGTTGTCCAGTGGGATGTTTCAAAACCCCGACAAAAGAAAAGCAAAACCCAACCCAAACCTAAATTAGAAAAAAGCAAAAGAAAAAAAAACAACAAAAATGAACACACATGCAAAAAAAGAGAAAAAAACAACAAATAAGCACAAAAAAACCAAAACAAAGGCAAAACATAAGCACCAAAAAAAAATCCTTTAAATCTCATTCCAATACATTGATCCAACCCCTTATCAAGCCCTTATCAAGCCCTTATTCAGACCTTACCGAAATCTTTTCTAACTGTTGTCCAGTGGGATGTTTCAAAACCCCGAAAAAAGAAAAGCAAAACCCAATCCAAACCTAAATTAGAAAAAAACAAAATAAAAAAAAACAACAAAAATGAACACACATGCAAAAAAAGAGAAACAAAAACAACAAATAGGCACAAAAAAAGCAAAACAAAGGCAAAACATAAGCACCAGAAAAAATATTTTAAATCCCATTCCAATACATTGATCCAACCCCTTCTCAACCCCTTATCAAGCCCTTATTCAGACCTTACCGAAATCTTTTCTAACTGTTGTCCAGTGGGATGTTTCAAAACCCCGAAAAAAGAAAAGCAAAACCCAATCCAAACCCAAATTAGAAAAAAACAAAAGAAAAAAAACAACAAAAATGAACACACATGCAAAAAAAAGAAAAAAAAACAACAAATAAGCACAAAAAAAGCAAAACAAAGGCAAAACATAAGCACCAAAAAAAAATCTTTTAAATCTCATTCCAATACATTGATCCAACCCCTTATCAAGCCCTTATCAAGCCCTTATTCAGACCTTACCGAAATCTTTTCTAACTGTTGTCCAGTGGGATGTTTCAAAACACCGAAAAAAGAAAAGCAAAACCCAATCCAAACCTAAATTAGAAAAAAGCAAAAGAAAAAAAAACAACAAAAATGAACACACATGCAAAAAAAGAGAAAAAAACAACAAATAAGCACAAAAAAAACAAAACAAAGGCAAAACATAAGCACCAAAAAAAAAGTCTTTTAAATCTCATTCCAATACATTGATCCAACCCCTTATCAACCCCTTATCAACCCCTTATCAAGCCCTTATCAAGCCCTTATCAAGCCCTTATCAAGCCCTTATTCAGACCTTACCGAAATCTTTTCTAACTGCTGTCCAGTGGGATGTTTCAAGACCCCGAAAAAAGAAAAGCAAAACCCAATCCAAACCTAAATTAGAAAAAAACAAAAGAAAAAAAAACAACAAACATGAACACACATGCAAAAAAAGAGAAAAAAACAACAAATAGGCAAAAAAAAACAAAACAAAGGCAAAACATAAGCACCAAAAAAAAATATTTTAAATCTCATTTCAATACATTGATCCAACCCCTTATCAACCCCTTATCAAGCCCTTATCAAGCCCTTATCAAGCCCTTATTCAGACCTTACCGAAATCTTTTCTAACTGTTGTCCAGTGGGATGTTTCAAAACCCCGAAAAAAGAAAAGCAAAACCCAATCCAAACCTAAATTAGAAAAAAACAAAAGAAAAAAAAACAACAAAAATGAACACACATGCAAAATAAGAAAAAAAAACAAATAAGCACAAAAAAAGCAAAACAAAGGCATGACATAAGCACCAAAAAAAATCTTTTAAATCTCATTCCAATACATTGATCCAACCCCTTATCAACCCCTTATCACGCCCTTATCAAGCCCTTATCAAGCCCTTATTCAGACCTTATCGAAATCTTTTTTAACTGTTATCCAGTGGGATGTTTCAAAACCCCGAAAAAAGAAAAGCAAAACCCAATCCAAACCTAAATTAGAAAAAAGCAAAAGAAAAAAAACAACAAAAATGAACACACATGCAAAAAAGAAAAAAAACAACAAATAAGCACAAAAAAAGCAAAACAAAGGCAAAACATAAGCACAAAAAAAAATCTTTTAAATCTCATTCCAATACATTGATCCAACCCCTTATCAAGCCCTTATCAAGCCCTTATTCAGACCTTACCGAAATCTTTTTAACTGTTATCCAGTGGGATGTTTCAAAACCCCGAAAAAAGAAAAGCAAAACCCAATCCAAACCTAAATTAGAAAAAAGCAAAAGAAAAAAAAACAACAAAAATGAACACACATGCAAAAAAAGAGAAAAAAACAACAAATAGGCACAAAAAAAGCAAAACAAAGGCAAAACATAAGCACCCAAAAAAAAAATCTCTTAAATCTCATTCCAATACATTGATCCAACCCCTTATCAAGCCCTTATCGAAATCTTTTTTAACTGTTATCCAGTGGGATGTTTCAAAACCCCGAAAAAAGAAAAGCAAAACCCAATCCAAACCTAAATTAGAAAAAAGCAAAAAAAAAAAAACAACAAAAATGAACACACATGCAAAAAAAGAGAAAAAAACACCAAATAAGCACAAAAAAACAAAACAAAGGCAAAACATAAGCACCAAAAAAAAATCTTTTAAATCTCATTCCAATACATTGATCCAGCCCCTTATCAACCCTTTATCAAGCCCATATCAAGCCCTTATGAAGCCCTTATCAAGCCCTTATCAAGCCCTTATTCAGACCTTATCGAAATCTGTTTTAACTGTTATCCAGTGGAATGTTTCGAAACCCCGAAAAAAGAAAAGCAAAACCCAATCCAAACCTAAATTAGAAAAAAACAAAAGAAAAAAAACAACAAAAATGAACACACGTGCAAAAAAAGAGAAAAAACCAACAAATAAGCACAAAAAAAGCAAAACAAAGGCAAAACATAAGCACCAAAAAAAAATATTTTAAATCTCATTCCAATACATTGATCCAAGCCCTTATCAAGCCCTTATCAAGCCCTTATTCAGACCTTATCGAAATCTTTTTTAACTGTTATCCAGTGGGATGTTTCAAAACCCCGAAAAAAGAAAAGCAAAACCCAATCCAAACCTAAATTAGAAAAAACAAAAGGAAAAAAAAACAAAAACATGAACACACATGCAAAAAAAAGAAAAAAGCAAAAAATAAGCACAAAAAAAGCAAAAAAAAAATCTTAAGATCTGGTTTCAAAATCGATAAAAATAGCTGAGCTTGGTTGCTCATTGCAACTCTCTGAACCAGAAACAGCAAACCTTTCGAATTCTGTCCAACTCCCATATTTTGTCAAACGCACATGAGCAGTGTCAGAAATCAGAGTTCCTTAATAAACTGTTATTAAGGTTGTGTGATTTATTGGTGCTAAAATTGGTTTTGGAATGCATTATTCTTATTAAAGGTTTAATACAGTTTTTTGTCTTGTTGGTTGGACAACACCCCCAAAAACAAGATTTTTCTTAATAAGGCTCTAATAGTGAAATTTCAATTTTATTGGGAAAAGCCATCTCTTATCAAGACCTTATTCAGCCCTTAACCACAAATCGCTAATAAGCATTTATTAAGAATGTGTTACACCACTGATTGGCCCTTATCAACCGTTTCATCCTTATCCATACCTTACCATACTTCTGGGGGGGGTTTTGCTGGGGGGGGTCGTGGGCCCTGTGATATTACATCCCCAGAATTCCCCATTGTATTAGATGTATTTCCATCCACGGTCAATAAGTTTATGAAGGAAGGTTTCTTAAAAAGTCTTAAAATTTGGGTACGCTCAAATCATCCAAGTTTCCGTATTGAAACCCATGGTGACTTGGGGATCCTTGTGACCTCACTGGAATCATGGGTAGATTGCGGGGAATCATCCGAAAATGGCCCAAAATTTCACTGAGGGGTAGCAACGAGCCAACGTTTAAAAATTGCCTTATTTCGGGGTAGTGAACTATAAGAATTTACTCATTATAAACATTTATGACTTACCATCTGGTTAATTACTTAACATAGCCATGGAAAAATCCCTGAACTAAATGGAGGTTTCGATCGCTGGGAAAATCATCTATTTCCTTGGGGCCATCTATACCATGGCTATGTTAGGTCAATCACCAGAGGGTAAGGTTTTGGTCAAGGGGATGATCAACGTGTAGATATATGTTCCTCTTCCGCTTAGGTGATCATCCACAGCTGCGTCCACCAGTCGCAGCACTTCTTCGACCAGCCCCGCTTCGCCAGAGTGCCGCGCGTGGCACGCTATGGGCCCAGCGCAGTGGGCCTAGCCATCATTCCCTTCATGCCTTTGCGACTTGAAGCAATGGGATAATGTGGGATTTATACAACCAAAGGAAATTGGGATTCCACCATAAGGGGGGTCAACACCATCAACAACTTGAATTGAGATTGTGGGGACCCCAAGAATTAAGCTACCATTTGGGATGGTTTATACCACCCACAAACATGGTGAATTTGGGGATGATTTACTATCGATATGTGAGATTTAAGCAAAAAAATGAATGTCACCATTTAAAAATCGGACGTTAACACCATCAAGAGCTTGGATTGGGATGATTGTTCATGAATGATGATATTAATATATAATAGTGTTGAAATGGTGATTCTTGTTGATAATGTATATGCACTTATAAAGGCATATATAGAGGATTAATAACTATTCATGCTAAGAATTAAGCTACAGTTTAGGGAGTGTTTATACCATTCAATTGTGGTGATTTTGGGGTGTATATCATGTGAGATGATTGTTCATGGATATATGTTTGGACTGGATTTTGGATGTGCAAATAATATAGGATACTAGTGAGCTTTATCCAAAGAAAAGAGGATTTAAGAATTTAAGAACTGGGGCTTGACCATCATCAATTTGGTGACTTCTTCAGTGCAGGCTGGTGCCCCAGTTCGTTAGCTAAGTTGGTGCATTTCCAGTCCAACAAGGGTTGTTCTGCGAGGTTTATGGTAGATCTAAACATCAGTTCTATGGTGGTTTAACCATCACTGCTTGGTGGTTTGGAACATTTTTTATTTTTCCATATATTGGGAATAGTAATCCCAACTGACTACTATTTTTCAAAGGGGTTGAAACCACCAACCAGAAATCCGCCCACACCGCTTTGGCGGTGAAGGCGTGCTTATTGGGGGGCAAAACAGCAACACTAAATGCTCAATGACATTTGTTAATATAGCAGTCGCTATATAAGCTTTAGCTGGGGGGGGGGCCAAAAACGGTTTCGCACCGAGACCAGAATACGGTGGTGTTTTCGACATTTTTCGAGGATTTTTGGGTGTCTGAGCGCAAGAGGGTATTGAAATGGAATTTTGGGTCATTTTTGGTAGCTTTCCGGCAATGGAAAAACGGCCAAAAATGAAAAAAACATTGTACATAGCAAGATTTTGCATGGTTTTTGGATGCCAGAGCATTGAAAACACTGCAAAAACAAGTGTTTTGGACTGACGTTATAGCAAAAAACGTGTAAATTACCGTATGCTTGACTGGAAACATTACAAAACACTGTCAAAAGCAATGTTTTGGAAGGATTTACTGCCTTTATGGCAAAAAACGTGTAAATTACCGTCTGTTTGACTGGAAACATTGGAAAAACACTGTCAAAAACAATGTTTTGGAAGGATTTCTTATATATATGTTGGATTTGGCTACCGGCATTGGAACATGGAAAAAATGAAGAAAACACTGTAAATAGCGGTATTTTCAACGGTTGGGGAGATAAGGGAATTGGAGGCATTGTCGAACATGATGTTTTCGACCGGTTTTATGGCGACAAAAGTGTAAAGTACCGTGCTTTGAAGGAAACCATTGCAAAAACATGGAAACACATTCAAAGAACACGGGATTTGGGGGCCTATCTAGGCGTCGTTGTCTAGCTATTTGAAATTCCGCAGCTTGGAGAGCCTCCAAGGGAGGGAAAAGTGCAAATTCCATAGCTTGGGAAGCTGTCACGGCAGGGAAAAGTGAAAATTCCCTAGCTTGGGAAGCCCCCACGGGGGGGAAAAGTGAAAATTGCCTAGCTTGGGGAGCCCCCACGGGGGGGAAAAGTGAAAATTCACTAGCTTGGGAAGCCCCCACGGGGGGGAAAAGTGAAAATTCCCTAGCTTGGGGGGAGGGAAAAGTGAAAATTCCCTAGCTTGGGGAGCCCCTACGGGGGGGAAAAGTGAAAATTCCCTAGCTTGGGGAGCCCCCACGGGGGGGGAAGTGAAAATTCTTAGCTTGGGGAGCCCCCACGGGGGAAAACCACCCTTAGCCCCTCTCACGGACCGAAATAAACCTGCGGTGTGGGCGGCCACCCCACGCGAAGCGGGGTGAATATTCTGGTGATTGTTGACGGGATATAGCCACTTGGACAGTCACTTGGACTTGAAACATGTTGGATGAGCATCAAACATGGGGATGGGGATACGTAAAGTTACGTAATGGGATATGGGATATTAGTGGAATATATACTCGTAACTTGTATAACCACCAATATGATATTTTGTCGCGTCCGAAAATGGTACATGCCCGCAAATGACCGCTTCAATAGGAAAAATGCGGAAAAAAGGCGATCATCTACGGCATATGGGCCTTACTCTATTTTCACACTAACCGGATGAGCGTCTCCCCTGGATCCAACTGGGATGTATATATATATATACATATACATACACAGAACACATTTTATATATGCATATGTAGATTCGTATATATATACATCCTGTAGATATGCATGGAGCTTTTTAGTGAAACCAAGTATTTCATATGGGGTGATATTTTACGAACAGTATGCGTTGTTTTGAGTATGTGTTTGCCGTTGTTCAAAAACAGAGGACTCCCAAATGTGTACTCGTAGCAGTATCAACCAAGCATGATTTTTTTCGGGATACATATATATATATATCATCATCATCATCATCATCATCATCATCATCATTGTTTTATATACACACCATTTCCATTCCATATGTATATAATTATGTTCAGATATACTCATGCGCATTGTGATGTACACCGTACACCAGCTTCTATGGGAACAGTTCCAAGATCCCATCGACCTATTTGAGAATGGACTGATATATGTGTTGTTCTTCCAGCATGGCATATGTGTGTGCGCATGATGCATATATATATAGTTATATGTAATTGTATGGATATACAGTACACATATATATATATATACATGATATATATAATATAATATAATATAATATAATATATTATAATATAATATAATATAATATAACATAATATAATATAATATAATATATATGTATAAATATAATCTATATAATATATAATATTATATAATCGTATATATATATGTACACATACATATACATATACATATGATATGGCATCCCCGAAAGGTCTACCTCAAGAAGATGTTTTCATATGTGAGTTAACCAGTATGTTTGAAAGTTTCGGTCACCAGGTGGTGGAGAATAGCCGAGAATGGGCCAGCCAATGGACCCAAGGTTTGAACCATAACCTGAAACGACAGCAACTTGCGGTTTCTGATCTTTGAACGAAACTCCAAGAAGATACTTGCAATGTTCGAAATGAGATTGGTGTCGGTGATCCAGCTCCCCATGCGCTTTTTTCGTGAGCGATTCTATTGGCACGAAAATGAGAAGTATTGATGTTTCGAGGATTTTTAGGGTTTGCTGAAATAGATGCATTGGTTTCAAGTCGCTGATAGAATAAATTCAAGTTGTGGGCACTTGAATTGCTTGCTCACCCATTTTGAAAACAGGTTAGTCACGTAGTTCCCATGCATGTGTTCTTTCAAAATGTCCTGCTGTTCTTTGTGCTAAAAACTTGAGGCTTCCTGGAAAGTTGATAGCAGTCCGGGATTCCCTTTATGAAGATAGACACTTAGAATATCATCTTTGGCGCATTGTTATGGAGGGTTGTTATGGGTCCACATTCAGGCCAAGCAGACCACAAGAGTTTGACGATGTTCGTGAGTTTTTGTCGCAGAGTTTCGATATGTGGTACCTGTCTGAAAATTGGGTGTACATATCAATACAATATGCCCCCAATGGACATGTGAATGGGGATAATGATCATCAACCATTGGAATTGGGGGTAGCCTATTTTCAATCCCATGCCATCCGTTTAGGAAATGGGAACCCCTGGCGGCTTCCCCAGAAAGCCATGGCTGGTTCAGCCTGCAGTGAGGTTGGATGGCCCTTGCGAGCATGTTGCTTGGATGCGAGCATGTTTAGCATCAAGTTTAGCCATATTGGGAAGAACAACAAATTGCTAATTATCAATTACTAGCGCTAAACAAACAATAAATTGCCAAACACGATCAAAACAATAAATCAATATATAAGTATCAAATATAAATGAACCTCCTAATCGAGTTTTTCAACACAATACCATGTTTTTTTCTAGGTTCCCCGCAATGTCCCATGGCAAACAACGCTGAGGCCGTGGATTTCATCTTCGATAAACTCTGGCCGGCTTGGCGCTCGGAGCCACGGCCTTGTTTGAGTCGTGGAAAATCGGTGGATCTTCCCCGAACATTCACCATGACTAAGGAATCTACCCTCTGGTAATTTAACATGGCTATTGAAAATGGCCATTTATAGTGGATTTACCCATTGAAAATGGTGATTTTCCAGTTCGCTATGTAAACGTTTACCAGAGGGTATACGGAAATGTTGTGGGTAAAAGAATAAACCATCCCCCAGTCATCAGCATTTTTATAGGCGGGATTTGGTTACCATTCCCAAATGGCTGGTTTATGGCATTGTTTTACCCACATTATGTTTTTTATTGCAGCCCCTCAAGCAGAACCAAGGAGCGTGAAGGGACTGCGCGGCACTAAGACGCTGAGACGGTGAATTTTGCGATGCGTTTTGCGATGGTACAGTCTGCTGCTCTGACGCGGAATGGCTATGATAGAACGAGTCGAGGTCAAGTGTAAAGAATGGTGTAAGCACTATACCCTCTGGTAATTTAACATAGCTATTGAAAATGGCCATTTATAGTAGATTTACCCATTAAAAATGGTGATTTTCCATAGTTACGTTAGTTTACCAGAGGGTAGTTAAAGCACGCGAGTGGCTTGTATGATGTGTACGTACTGGAATGTGAAAGTTGGCCATAGTATGCCATAGTTAAATTTTCAGACACTGGAAATGGCTACCCTTGGGGTGACTGGCCATGGCATCCATGGCATCCATGGCATCCATGCCACATCGAGCAAGATTTGAATCACAGCCATACCCTGGGCCATTACAGCCAACGCATTTGGGCAATTTTGGGCATGGGCCAACCCAAAAATCACCTCTTCAATCGATGCTTTGATACTGAAAATGACAATTTCTCTGAGTGCTTGACCCATGCCCGTTGGTGCACATGACTTGGAGGACTGACCGGGTCTGTTTAACAGCACCGGTCTCGGAACAGCTCAGTTGCGCTGGCGTCGGCGGCGGCGAAAAAGGTTTTGGTCTGCATCCCGGGAATTCAACGTTTGAATGCTCACAGCAGGGCAAACTAACAGGGAGCGTCTTTGCCAATACGGGACATGAAAGGATGCACGAATGTACAGACCTTCTGAAAGTATCTAGAAGTATGTTTTGTGTGGAAAGGGATATATGGACAGTTTTCATGACCGGTTCACTAAGTGCTACTAGTTCTCGTGTTATTCCCAGAAAGTGCGGACACAGGCCATACTTTTTCTGGACTGGAAAATGTGTTTTTGAAAATGGGGTACTCCCAATTCAATAGATTACGACCATGTTCACCACCATAACAACCCCGAAATAGACTGGAACATTATTTACAACGATTTGCGTAGGAACTTTTTTTGGGGGGGGATCTCTTTGGGTGGTTACTATATGCTCCTATACATTGGCCATTTTTGGCAGACGCAAGTTGTAAGGACCAGCCGCCACATGTGCCAGTCGGCACCACGATTTTTCCGATGATGTTTGGAAGCCCCGGATGGGACGACATTTCTGATCATCCCATGTGTACGGTACTTCCCCAATCCCCAGAAAACAATCCCTATGGTCTTGATGGTCCCTTGATGGTTGTGATGATTAAATCATGAGAATTCCGTGAAGTTATCCATGTTATCCCTAATGCCAAATGATCCCATACCCCATTAAGCCCATGTTATATCATATTATATCCCACTATATCCCAGAATGTTCCCATGGTTTTTCCAATAAGTCCCATTCTTGTTGGTCAAAAGCCTCAAATAATCCAACCACTTATTCCATCTTGTTGACCCATCTTATTGTTCCCATGGCCAAAGCGGAGGTGAACTTTGGGGGCGATGGCTTTTCAACCACGCAGCCGTTGAAGACCCGGAGTTTCAGGGTTTCACTGGAAAAATATGGGCCAAGGGACCCGGAGACTTCGCAAAAAGTGCTAAAGATATCTTTAGATATCTAAAGATATCTACACTTCTGAAGATTTCTGGGTTAAAAATGGACTTGTTCGACTTATTTGAAGTAATTTGTTGGGATCCTGGGAGTTGAATGTAAGCAACTTCCATCAACTGGTGTGGTGAAGTGGAGGTTTGGGTCAGTGGAACCCCAAGAATCAGACGGTTTATGAGTCGAATGTTGTCGAGTTGTGGATGGATAGCACCTCCCCCAAGGAAAATCACATTAAGTATATATATAAAGTATAAATTAAACCACTCCTTTGGTTTCGGATTTTTCATGAGTCTACTTTCCATTTTATGAGACTGGCTGTAATCCAATATGGAACAGTCAGATACCTATGAGGATCTATGGGGATCGTAGACAGATCCTGCTTTCTGTATGCAGAAATGACCGCTTTGTAGGTGAGTTTCCATGAAGCTTTGGACGCCAAAACTATTCTGTTTCCAACTACCCAGAGCCCCTGTTTAACTACGCTGACAGTTTAGGTGAACTCTTCGGCTTATTGTGATAGCATAACTATATATATATACATACAAGCATGAATATATTGGTATATATACGTAGTATTATTCTATCACATATTATATATATAAATATATTATAAGTATATATACATACTATATTGGGTAATTATGTGTATATATATATATACGTGTATAAGTTACCCGTAGATGGATATAGGTCGATTTCTAACGTCAATTTTCACAGCAACCAGAATTGATTAACAATAAAAAAACTTCACCTCACTGGTGCTAAGCGCAGGGAATGGGGGAACGGGATGATTGTGAAAATAACTATGGATTGGATAACTATGTGATAGCACCAGTAAGTCACTTACCATCCAATTACATCCAATCCAAGATAATTATAAATATTATATACCATCCAATGATAATAATTAGTTAATACCATGTTCAATGGTAAATAATGGTAATAATCCATTAATAGTTGACATTTTGCCATCCATGACTTGTACGCCGCCAAGATCCGCTGGTATTGGTTTCATATGGCGATGCAGTTGGGTTTCATCGGCCGCGAGTCGGGGCCCAAAATGCGCCGACCTCGAAATGTCTTGGTGATCTTAGTGTTTTGCGTTTCGTTCTGTCTGAAGTAGATGGAATACAGACTGTTCAAACACATAGCACCATTTTAGTGCTCCGTAAATGTGGAATTTCCATATTTTATCTTGCTCCAGGATGGCGATATTTGGGAAAATTTGTGAAAATAAATGATTAATTACTTAGCGGAGCCATCCCAAATTTGCCTTGTTCTTTTGAAATGACTTATGATATTATGATGCAATTTCGCTGGGATAGAACGGGATATGTATACAATATTTGCCTACATTTGCGACATTGATCACAAGTAAATGAAAATTGTGCATGGCTCCCCACAGGGGAGTTTTGGAACTTGTCCACATGAAATTTCCAGGTTGGCCAGTAATCAGACATGGCAGTTGAGATGCTGGAGTCTTAATGGAACAATCAACCAATCCAGTGATAGAAATGGAGTTTGAATGGGCAATTTACCTCTTAAATGGTTGATTTTCTGTTGCCAAGTTTGATTACCAGAGGCATCCATTGTGATTTGCGTTTCGATTGGTTCAATCCCGGCTGAAATCTGTCTTGACAGTCTTGTTATGTCGTCATATCCGCTACCCTCTGGTAATTTAACATAGACATAGCTATTGAACATGGCCATCTAAAAAAATGATTTACCCATAAAAAATGGTGGATCTTTCCATAGGTATGTAAACGTTTACCAGAGGGTATCCATTGGTATCCGATTGATTTGCTGGGAAGTTTCTCTTGACCATGGAACATGTATAAATATGCTGGGATCCCAGCACAAATTTGCCCTGAAAAAAAAAGTTCCATTTCGTGAATTTCTTTGAACATCATTCAGGCAGGGGTGCCAACCACAGATCATCATTTGGACATAAATCAAACCATTATTTTATTACGAAGCTGGGATGCGAGATTGTATCATCATGAATCATAGAATGAATGTCGTTGGAAATTTTGTCAATATCACATAATATCACCATGGTGGGTTATTGCCAACCTTGGTGAACCGGGTATTCAAACCACATATATTGCCACTATTTTCATAAAACCACTGAATGTGGCCGTTAGTTTTACCACACATGAATATTCATTCCGTTCATACTTAATTTTCTGAAAATGTCCACAGTTACTTTGGAACTATATATGTTCATAGTAGTTCCATGTAGTTCCTAAATGCGTATTTTTTTTATTATGTTCATAACACCATTTTCCAATCGTACCATGTAGTATGGTTGCACACTTTGCGATGGAAGGTTACCTGATTTTGTGGGTATATAAATCAAATTAAATCAGCCATGTTCATCCATTTTCCATTGCAAGAAGCCAAATCAGAGGAAAATCGCCATGTTCAATAGGTATCTGTAAAATTACTGTGTATATATATATAATCATTTACAAATGGGCCATGGCTTCCATGGCTATGTCAGCTATGTCAGCGCCGGGGAAGTCGCCCAGCCGAGCGTGTCAGGTTTCAGGTCATTCGAATGATCGGAGCTTGGCCCTGGGACTCTTGGAGCGAGCCATGGGATGAACTGCTGTGAACTGGTGTGCATTAATCTGGGTAAATTATAACGACCTCACCGCGACCTCACTGGGAATCATGGTTAATAAGGGGAATCATCCCCAAATGGCCGCAAGATTCAGGTTAGTGAAATATTATAATTTACCCAGATTAATGGTCTATTAATTCATTGTATATTAATGGTGTTTTATAATCCTAGCAGTGGATTAAGCCTACTGCAATCCCACAACCAGGGATATAACATGTTATAATCTACTTACTAAGTGGATTTAAGAGGGATGAGCCACCAAGTACAGGCTTTCTTTGAGAGTCTAAACGGATGTCATCCAGCGTGGTCTCTGCCAAGCACCGTGCCATATAGTAAGGTACTGTGTATATGTATATACGTAACTATATATATTTGTAGAGAGAGAGAGAGAGAGGTGTAAGTGTATGTGTCCACAGCGTGGGTCTGGGCGAGCAGCGTGGGCTTAGCCAATCCACACTTACACAGTTATAATCAGTTTTACCCCCGTTGGTGCTTAGTTGTACTACGTCATGTTTAAGAACCATTATTTTCATAGTTGTTCGCAGCTATGAGTCCGCTGATTTGTGCTTAGTACAGTTCAAAACAGCCGAAGATTTTTGGTGCTGCAGATACCGGGGTTCATTTGGAATACTGTACATATGTGTCGACTGACAGTCACCATGGTACTAAGGTTTCTGATTGAATACATAAATTATACTGGCTGGTGGTTTCAAACTTTTTTTTCCATCATGTACGGGATAATCCTTCCCATTGACTCATATTTTTCAAGATGGTTAAAGCCACCAACCAGAATAGGATTCCCTCGGAATTACCATATTGCAACGATATTGCCCACAAGAAATGAGGATAGCAACTGGTCAATAGGGAGTTCTGACCAGCGTCAGAGATCTTGAACCCACTAGTTGGGTTTAGCGGGTTTGGCCGGCAGAAATGGGGACAGAATGTACAATCAAGGATTGCTTCACAAAATGAGACTACTGATTGGTGTACCGTAAATACATTTATATCATTATAACCAGATTTACACAACCGGTTTGGGGCCAATGTGGTGGCGAAAATCGTGGCTGGCTTATCGCAAGAGAATGAACAACCAACAACCGAATCAGAGGGAGTTGATGCAGTCCACCGAGACAAAGGTGATTTTTGAGTTACCCTTTGGTAATTTCATAATGGTTAATCATTGTTAATAATTATTAATAACGGATATAATGGGGTATAGTCTTGGATATAACATGATATACCCTCTGGTAAACTAAGAGTTTCCTATCGAAGATTGCCATGTATAGTTGATTGACATTTAAAATTACTTTACTTCGTGTGATCCCCACCATGTCATTTTTACGTTTTGTTACTGGCAAATCTTCTGACATTCTATCTGGCATATCTTCTGGCATTCTATCTGGCATATCTTCTGGCATTCTATTCGGCATTCTATCTGGCATATCTTTTGGCATATCTTCTGACATCCTATCTGGCATTCTATCTGGCAAACATTCTGGCCCTTTATCTGGCATACCTTCTGGCACTTGATCTGGCATTCTATCTGGCATATCTTCTGGCATTTTATCTGGCATATCTTCTGGCATTCTATCTGACATTCTATTGGCATATCTTCTGACATCCTTCTGGCATTCTATCTGGCATATCTTCTGGCATTCTATCTGACATATCTTCTGGCATTCGATCTGACATGCTATCTGGCATATCTTCCTACATGAGGTCCGGCAGGGAACACTTGGCGTGGATACTCGCGGTTGAGGTCCGGCAGGGAACACTGGGCGTGGATGGTCGTGGTTGAGGTCCGGCAGGGAACACTGGGCGGGGATGGTCGTGGTTGAGGTCCGGCAGGGAACACTGGGCGTGGATGGTCGTGGTTGAGGTCCGACAGAGAACACTGTGCGTCGAGGGTCGCAGTTGGACGAGGAGGACGAGGAGGACGACGACGAGGACGACAAGGACGACAAGGATGACAAGGAGGACGAGGAGGACGAGGAGGAGAGGAGGAGAGGAGGAGGAGGAGGAGGACGAGGCAGGAGGAGGCAACTGACATAAAATCTAACAACCCTCACCTGGCAGGTGGGGAAAAATGATGATTTTACCATAGCAGACTGTTAGTTTACCAGAGGTTAAGCAACAAGTCATGTTCGTCCCGGGACAATGCACCTGAAGTGATGGGGCATGTTCCATTGGTACCTTTGACCAGAAGGAACCAGTTTGGGACTAGAAACCTCCAACCTTCGGGAGGTTTTGGGTTCAATGTTTGTTTCAAGTGCAAAACATCCCATAGACAGGGCGCCCTTCATGCTGGTTTCTATACCCATCCCACAAAAGGTTAATTCCATCGCAACCAATGGGTTGATGATCCACAATGACCCAGTATTGTTTCAGGCTCGTGAAGCATCGCTAGCGGCGTTTTGTTTCACAACTCATTTGGGTTTGTTTGGAAATAGGGTGTGTGATTGGTGTATGTATATATATAATCATGTTAATCATGTTCGTACTGAACATGGCCATCCAGGATATCTCCCATTTTTTAAACAGACGCATTTCCAGCCGTTTCTTTTTTTTATGTGAGGAAGTTCTCCTGTCCTTCTGCTCCATGTGTATCACATATTTGGTGGTTCTACTGGAGGCGCCCCTGGGACCACGACGTTTCGAAGGATCAAAAAGGGCTTAAATGCGATAAACAACGCAATAGTGTACGATAATGATGTTAATCATGATGTTTTGTATATAATAGAAACTATGATTGATAATAATTATGATAACAATAGTGATATATAATAAAACTAATATCCATATATCACATATGATATACTATATGATCGTACACTATTTTGGTGAGTATTGTTTAGAACTTCTCAGACGGTAAACATAGATCTATAAATAGAGTGTTGTTTTCAATAATGTTTACCACATGACCATGTTTTACTACCACCTGGAAAAGCTAGTCATTCCAAGTTGAAAGTGCGGCACATCATATATATATAACCACATTTAATTGATCAAATGGCAGCGGTCGGATAAAGCATGATGTTTGTTTGGGATATTGTTGCCATTGAATGCATTTTTTGCGGGTCGGGAAAAAAGTGCACTGAGACAGTGCAAGACACGTTGTGCTGCTATATGCTTTGCTGCCACTTCGTCGTTATGATTGTGAAAGTCTACATTCCACAAATGGTACGAATTCGAATTCATCCTCTCTCCCTATTACTAAAACGACCCCCTCAACCCAAATGGTAACCACGGTGATCTATTTTTATTATTAGGGGGTATTTTGTATTAGGGTGCCCTTAACATTCCAATGAAAACCCTAATAATTAAAGTAAAATGAAAAAACTCCATCTCAAATTGGATTAAATCCCTTAGTAAAATCTTTATAAAATATGGTCAAAAACCGGATTTCGAAACTGAAACTGTCCCCTAATATTCCAATGAAAACATCAATAATAAAAATACAAAATAAAACTTGTGAGGTGGGACCCTAGTAAAAATAACCTCCAAGTACCATTCTATACTATATAGGGGGTTGAACCCATTGTTTCACCATCCTGTTCTCCTATTGATTCTCAATTACCACAATTAAGAATCCAATTGTAACCAACCAAAAAAACGGAAGTGCCAAACCAACCCTGTTTTTTTAGGGAGTTTTAGAAATAAGAAGAAGGGATTATCTGGGGAGATGAACGTCCCTTTAATGAGGCTATTTTTGAGGTCCACCTGGGTAATTACCAGCTTTTTGATCCACAGTCTGACTGAATTCAAATCAGAAACTGGCTGAAATCAATGAATTGTTTTGAATTAGTTAATTATTAGATTGGTGAAGTATTAAATCATCTTGAACCAATTAGTAATGATTCGTATAATTGAGAGTTCAAGATGATTTAAAGAACAAACTGGTGTTTGGGACTTACCCAGCGTTCTCAACCTCCAGGGATGTCTGAGCAACCCCCAACCACCCCAACCGCCCGTGTGGAGGTCTGCAACTTTTCTTCGGTTCGAAACAAAGACGTGGTGACAAAGTGCGCTGGGGGCAGCAGTGGATCAAGTCACCGGAAGCCGAAGACATTTCCCCTTGCAGTCATTGTCAGTCATTGCTTTTGTGGTACCCGGCCTGGTAAACATACAAAAAACTGTGGAAAATCACCATGTTCAATGGGTATATCCACTGTAAAGGTGCCATTTTCAATAGCTATGTTAGTCATTACCAGAGGGTATCTTTACTGTAGGGATTATGTGTCATATGTGTCCAGTCAGTTGGGCGTTTCTTAGAACGCAGTGATGACTGTCGGTCAGGATCACCGTCGATGGATTGCTTGACATGTTGTTGCTTCCTGTTGGGAGTCCTGGGGCTGATTTTGATGCGGTTGATTCGGGGAATATATGTTTTTTGTTAAGGGGGTTATAAACCAACAAAGATAGCTGCTGGGGGGGCCTCAGCGTAGTTATCAAATCAGGGTCTTATGATGTGTTCTTCTTATGTTATGTTTGTATATATCATTTAGATTCATTTATGAACTGCATATCTTTTAAAGGTAGGGATTGTCCAATTGTCACATGTTTGTTGGAAGAATTTCGGCCTCACCCCAACGGTTTTGAATGGAGATCGGCTTGAGTAGTGACACCTGCATCAAGTAGAGTTTATGGGATATAGATTATGTGGGGACAATCATCGTTTCCGGAGTCAACTATTTTTTCCCAATGATCTTTCCAGACCCCAAAACATTCACCACCAGACTCCAAAAAGAAGGGGAGAGCAGGCAAAAGTCTGTAGTTCATCCAATTTCACGGGAATAGTCATGCCATCCATGGTTTGAATCTCACCCTTAACCGACGATGCAACATGATGCAAGCACGTTGCTGAGGTGAACATTGGTTTCTTTGGTCATCTTTGCGTGAGAAAACTGCGATTACAAGGGAATGCTCATTCCACACAGGTCAACAGCCAGGAATTGGGGGATTTGGTGATGATCCTGAAGATGTTTTGTGTCCCACCGTTCTGTTCACCGTTTTACCATGTTTTACCCATCACAACTCCCAGAAGATCCGGTCGGGAGGGGGTTAGGGAGGTGCAAACTTGACATAGAGGTGAGTTCCATTCAGCATGCCTGCCATTTTTTTGTGTGATAAGATACCCATGTTTCCTGCTGTAGATACAATGTGTGGATCAGGCGAGCTAACTTGTGCTGATGAGATTTCAGTTTCTGGATGCATGGATGACAAACCATGGTTTCTCGATATTCTCATCTGCCGATCGCATAGCATTTTTCAGCGATTGAGATTTGTGCTGATTAACTGCATACCGAATGGTTGCCAATTTAATTCCATGTTTTAAGGTTGCTTTAGGGAAACAAAAACTCACGACCCCACCGCGTAACTATCCCCAATTGGACGATTTTTTCAGCTTAGTAAACCATTATGATTCATCGAATCCAGACTATAAAACCATTTGTAGAGGGTTTTCACAGTGAAACCCTCCACTTATAAGGACCTTTCCAGCTATATATACATGTATGATTCCTGGAGGGTCTTGAACCCTCCCTGCAGGTGATCTCCACCATTGCACCTCAACTGATGAGTTCAGCGGCCGAATGTGTTTGACGACCTGGGTTATGGAGGGTGACTAGTTCATGACAATAGATGTTTATCCACCCTCCATAATCCATGATAGTAGATGTTTATAGATGTTTTTGGGTTTGAATAACCCAATAATCCACTTAATCCACCCAAAAAATGGATCAACAGTTGGGTTTCATAGATGTTTATCACCAGATAATGGTATAGATGTTTATCACACAACTTGGCAATAACTGTCTGTACTCACATGCCACGAGATGCTTAGTAGTTGATGGGACAGCGGCAACTGGGCATGGACTTGCTTGAAAAGTCCGGATGAAATCCTACACGGGAATGGCTTAACTTAGGCGGTTGTTGGCAGAACAAAACCGAACTGGGGAACAGAACCCCTGAGGGTGCTTTAGGACACTTGGGATCTGCAAGCCAGACGAAATGAAAGGCTTGTGATGGTTCTCTATGGCTTCCTCAATCCCCATGTCTGTTTGGGGTTAGCCGATGCATCCCTGATGATACCCGTGATATCGACCAAAAGTGACTGGCCACTCATTTGTAGCTTTCCAAAATGCGAAAATGAAAACATGTTTGCACAAATGGGTCTCTAAACTAACATCGAAATCATTAAGAATTCATGGAAAAAACATTTTTGTCGTTCCTAAAAATAACATGAAACACATCTTTCATGGCTGAATGACTGTGGCGAACTGTGGGCACCACTTGGTGCACCTTTTTTCTTGGCCACTTTTAGGTGGAGAGCTCGGAAATTTGGGAAGCTTGGGCATTGTGGTCCGTGCTAGGCATCGGCCTCGGCCTCGGGACCCAAGGGACCCTATAGGGATGGTGTTTCCTGGGGATTTCACATGGCAGCCTCAAAGACATGGGGAATGAAGCAACACAAATGCTGCTATCACAGGATATCACGGGATATAAATGGATAGAATGGAGTTCCAGAATTGTTGCTCCAGGGATAAGATAAACATAGCAACATAACAATATAACAACTTAACAATAACAATATAAACATGTCAACATAACAACATAGAAATATAACAACATATCAATAACAATATAACGTATCAACATAGCAACATAACAGTAACATAACAACAACATAACAGCAACAGAACAGCAACATAACAACAACAACAACAACAACCATTTAACAACAACAACAACAACATCAACAACAACAACAACAACAACAGCAGCAACAACAGCAACAACAACAACAACACACCAGCAACAACAACAGCAACAACAAGAACAACAACAGCATTAACAACAACAAGAACAAAAACAAGACGTAAACGCAAACTGGACCCTGCTACGGTTCTGATTGCCAAACCGGGAGGCTGAAAGAAGTGGGCATCACTACAAGACTCAGAATGGGATCAAGAACAATGAGACCAAGTACCGGGATTTTCCTGATACACAATATCCATCGGTGTAGAACAGTTTCAGGGTTTTCGAAGCAACCAAATTTGTCTACAACCATCTGGCAAAGCTGGGTTGCCTGTCTGAGTTCAACCAGAACATGAGTGATCATTGCAACTTTCTGGACACCGCTCTTTGTCATGATTCCGTTCTGCACATGATGAAAGACGTGCTTCATGCACTCTCCGGCGTGTCAATGCGATGAATGATGATGAGAAGAAGACTTTGGTGATGGAATCGTTGTTCTTGTGTGTCAACTGGCAGCTAAATTGTGGTTACCCTTCTGACTGGTTGTTGTTTTCTCAGGGTAATAAGATAGGAACCCAAATCCTGCCATGGTCTGCAACACAGGATTCACGTCCTTGGCGTTGGTATGGTTAGGATGGGGTCCACAACCTATAAGACTGCTATTTGTTTTGGAACCTTGGCTGTGATCGCCCGTAAAATCCTGAGGACCTGTGGGTTTTTTGGGCATTTGTTGAGTGATGCCCGAACGAAAGGATTATATTCACTCAAGGTGATCAATTGGTCAAATGGTGTGTCTAATCCCGTCACCCAAGAACCAACACCCTCAAGAAACCTGTTGAAGGATCGACTCTGTGTGTTTAGAAACCATGCCAAGGCGTAAAATCGAACACCGGCACTATCGTCACAGGCCTCTTCGTGACAGTGGTGGATGTGGAGTCAAGACAAGATGTCGAACGGCGAGCCTTTGTGAAACCTTTCAAGCAGCTCGAAACAGATTGCTGATGATGAGGGTAGATTTGTTTTTGACCTGTTACGTGACGTTTGATGGTTGACAAATTATTGTGATATGTATAATGATGTGCGTTTATTTATTTATGTGGTTAATATTGTTTGATATTGTTTGATTAATATTGTCAAGGATGGTTGTTTTACATCATTTATGGCGCTTGACAGTATTGTTGATTTATTGGAAATCATCAAAATCTCTAAATTGGAAGGTCAGTGTTTTTTTTTCATCCACTTGATTTCTTGAAGAAAAGCAGATGTTGGGCAGGGTCTCCATTTGAGGGTGGAACGGGTGGCATCTCGAACTTGGCTGAGGAACTTGAGTCTTCAAGGCCCGTCGTGGATGTTCCCTTGGAATATCTGATCAACAACAGTACTAATCACCAACCGTACTGATTTATATGGATACATAGTGATACATATATGATCATATATGTATGTATATAATATACATATTATTATGTACTCATGGAGATACCGTGATACCGAACTGGGGCATACATCCCACTCATAGATGGATGAATTGGTGAAGTAATCATTACTTGATTGCCACTTGGATGTGCTCCTGCAGTTCAGATTGATCTCAACCTGGGGATCTCTGGTCTCCACTGGAAAAATCAAACATTGCGTGATTTGGTAACCAGTTGACAGGTGTATGTAACCGATGGCATCACATCAGACATGTTTTATTCAAGGTGTTGAATTCCTCCCGGGGTCCCAAAATTGGATGAAATGGACATCTACAGGAACCCCCAACCAAAATTCTTGGTAGAAACCCATGGGTTTTCCTAGACAAATTGCTGCTCAACAGCTCCCTGCGACCTATCCCCTACCGAGACATGGCCAGGTGTGCGCACCTGGGTCTTTATGATTATGGTCATCACTGCCACCAGGCGCCCCAGTTGAAAGATGTTGTACATGTATATGTACATGTATATGTATATGTAATTGTATATGGGCCAATAATGGCCAATAGGGGCAAAGAAGATTTGCATTCGGGTTCTAATCCCATAGGAGATGTCTAGAAACGAAGGAGCCTTCAAGGAATTCAGCAAAATATGATTCGAGTCCATTGAATTAAGCTGCTGTAGCTCAAAATTTATGAACATGGCAAGATTGATAGGGTATAACTGTACAAGCTACATGTGTTCGGAAGGATCTATGAGCAACCTTGTTTTAACATGTTTTAACTTGGCGTCAGGGATCAAAAATAGCATTTCTTTTGCCAAATCCATGGCTTTGCAGGTCATTTTCACAGTTGAACCACCATGTTTTTTTTCAGTTGCAACTCACGATCAAGTTTCAAGATACTTCCCTCTGGTTATTTAACATAGCCATGGGAAATGGCCCATAGAAATAGAGGTTTACCTATTAAAAACTTGTGATTTTCCATGGCTATGTTAGTCATAACCAGATGGTAACCAAAACATCAAGGATTTTCCATCTACAAGTTCATCCGACTCCTTTCTGAAGCATTTTTTCGGTCAGCTCACCCGTTTTGCACAGCAAATTGTGAAGGGAAGGGATGTTCATTCACCCAAGAAAAATATGGAATCAACTGCATTTGAAATGATCTTAATACATTCTCAAACATCTCCATATATGATTCTCGAAACTGAAAGCGAACTTTTTTCCGGGCACCAACAAGACGTCAACAAGACGTCTTTTCATACGTCAACAAGAGATGTCAAAGGATCTATGGCTATAGATCAATAGGCATAACCACTTTAGAGGGGGTTACTGGGTTACTGTATTCACATCCATAAATCCCGGGGATCCACAAATGGCAGGTTATTGACGACCTTTCTCCAAAGTTCTGCGCCGTCCTTGTGCTATTGGGCTTCCAAGAGCGCCCTGCACTGGGCCTGGATATAAAAGAGGGATCCACCCTCTTTGGGGATTATAGGAGGTTTATTTATATAGGTTTAAAAGAATCTCCAAGAGGGATTTCTGTTTTTAGAGTACCTTCATATTGATCACTATTGATCCATGAACATTCCTGCGGCCCTAGGGTTCTGCGGGACTTAAGTGGAGTTATGGGGCCGCATTTATTTTAGAAAAATGTACATGGGAGCAGGGCCCGTCACTGCAGGGATAGGTTTGTATCTCAAATCCTATTTGAGTTTGCCCAGAATCAGTGTTTTTTTAGTCGGCAACTAATTACGGATGAGATGTTTAATCCTGTATAATAATGATCCTGGAGTAGACAGGATGTCCCAAAAATTGAATTTACAGTCGATTTCCCAATTCTAAATTCAAACAATTCTATGATCTATATAGCTCTTGAAGTGTTCAGCCCTTTCTTTAAGTCGTACCGACCCCTTATTTCTCACAGACTCTTAAAGCCGTTTCAAAGCCTGAACTGGCTGGTGGTTTTAGTAGTTTCTGAATATTCCGTCCTACATGCGAGGATATCGAATTGACAGACTTATTCTTGGGATAGGAGACTCAAGATGAGCAAATCATGCATGTTCCTGGACCCCTGCCTCGAGCTAGATCCCAAGTGTGGTTCAAATTAAGAACCCAATTTCCAGCTAAGGATCATCCTCTGTATTGGGTGCTACATGCCTATTTTGCTTCACATCCCCTGGTTTTTCGGGAGCATATCCCCATGACCACAGCCTGTTTCCAGATGGCACTTTGCTACGCCCAGATGTCCATGGCTTCCCGTCACAGTGCAATACATACATTTAAAACAACACCATCCTTTTTTGCTGGTGAATAGGTGGGTATATATAATGTTAAACAAAGTTTAATAGGTGGGTGTGTGTATATATAATTATCTATATATATATTTATTATTTTAATATACCACATATTTTTCGCTTGCAGTGTAGGTGGGTATATATATAATTCTATATATGCATTATCAATCATTATCATATAAACGCACATAGAAACATATATAGATAATAATGATCACATCATAGAAACCATAGAAAAAACATACAAACCGTCAACCGCAAACCGTATACCATTATGATGGTTTATATAAATCAATCATAACCATACAATCATACTATGTCTTGCAGGAGCTGCATGAGTTGTACCGAGCTCTATGAGGTGAACATCCACCTGGTGCGGAGACCCTTATACGGGGATATCTCGGCGTCAACGGGAAAAAGGGCTGTGAAAATGGGAAAGATCCTGCACATTAGGCCATTTTACTAAGGATATCCGGGAGATATGATGATGATGTGGCAGATTTAGCCTATTTTCTAGACTCAAACGGGTGTAAAAGCTAGGAAAAATAGATGGAATATGTTATCAAACCATAGATAAATGGATGTCCATGTGTGTGGAGTCCGGTAAATGGTTGGTAGTAGGTCGAATCTGGAATCTAATGGGATAGAACTGTTGAACTAACCGACAAAACCGTCCATGAATGGGTTTATAAGTTTGTCCAAACATGGGCAAAATGATCAGTAATAAATGCGGGTGTAAACCAGCAATGATGTTGATGTCTTGTCTTGTTTGCCTGTCAAGTTTGATGATGGCAGTCGGGCGTGCCAAATTGTAATCATACATGCCATGCAGAAATCGCAGTCGCCAAACTAGAGTGATCCAATCTGGTTGGGTAGCTTGTCTAAGCACAGTGCTACGAAAAAGCGCCATCACAGCCAGAGGAGAAACAGATCAATACTCTGACGCGAGAATGCCGTGGGAACCGATTTCCCAAGCCTCTTGTTACTGAAAGCACTTAATTAGCTATAGTGGTTACCCCAAATAGTGATAAATGGCGACTGAAATGGTACTGTACCCCCCCAATTAAACAGCCTAGGGGTGTATTTATCCAGGGTTGACATTATAGCATTGGCAAAGTTGAATTGACAAACTCCACAAATCTTCATCCGTCCCCAAAGACCTTTTTGTTGAACCCATTCAGGCCGGAGTAGGGCACCACCAAGAAGACCAAAACATCATGGCACGTCCAATCCCCAAGCATTTGCTGACACGGTGCACCCCTGGTAAGTCTTGGGCCGACATTATATTAACCAACTATAAGTCCATTAAGAATAGATTAATCAACTATATCAACTATTAATCAATTATTAATCAGAATAATAATATCATAGAATATAATATGATATAATATTATACTATATAATATATGATATAATATAATACAATATGGTATGATGTAATATAATATGATATAATATGATATAATATGATATGATATAATATGATATAATATATTATAATATATTCTACTATTATTCACTATTAACAATCCGAATCCGAATCCGATGACGTTCTCCGGCGCCTCACGAGGCCGCGGCTGCGGTGAATTTCATCCTGTGCTCCTTCGCTTTGGCCTTCGTCTTCACTTTCGAGTCCTTGGGCGGCGGACCACACCTCCAACGGGTGAAAAAGGGGGTCAAAAAAGGGGCAGATAGATGTCGGCGCTTGGCTTTAGATATATATATATACACAGTGTATAATATAATATAATATATAATATATAATATAATATAATATAATATAATATAATGTAGTATAATATAATATAATATAATATTATATAGTATAATATAGTATAATATAATATAATATAGTATAATATAATATAATATAGTAAAATATAATATAATATAGTATAGTATAATATAATATGGTATAATATAATATAATATAGTATAATATAATATAATATTATATAATATAGTATAGTATAATATAATATAGTATAATATAATATAATATAGTATAATATAGTATAGTATAATATAATATATTATAATATAATATAGTATAATATAATATAGTATAATATAATATAACACAATATAATATAGTATAATATAATATAATATAGCATAATATAATATAATATAGTATAATATAATATAGTATAATATAGTATAATATAGTATAATAGAATATAGTATAATATAATATAGTATAATATAGTATAATAGAATATAGTATAATATAATATAATATAGTATGATATAATATAATATAGTATAGTATAGTATATTATAATATAATATAATATAGTATAATATAGTATAATATAATATAATATAGTATAATTCTAATATAATATAATATTATATGATATAGTATTGTATATTATAATGTAATATAATATAATATTATATAATATAGTATAGTAAATTATAATATTATATAATATAGTATAATATCATATAATATAGTATAATATAATATAATATAGTATAATATAATATAATATAGTATAATTTAATATAGTTTAATATAATATAATATATTATAATTTAATATAGTATAATATAATATAATATAGTATGGTATAATATAATATAATATAATATATATGTGCAATCTAGAATGAACTTAAAATGAGTAGAGATGGTATCAATGGAGGAATGATGAATGTTAGATCCCGAAGAAATTCTACCTGTCCATGGCATGGAAGGTCCTGTGGAGCCATGGATGGTTCACCCTCAAACAATGCCATGGAGCTCCAGCCCTGCCATACCCCGTTCAACGGGGCATCTTTGCGCCGCTTAGGCATACCTTTGATGAATATCTTCGCCAGATTGGGCCTTTCTGGAAATTCTGGGGCGTCAAAGGTGTTGTGTTCCTTTTCTGCAAGCGGACATGCCGTTGTTTCAATTCAACTGGGGGGGGGTCACGTGGTGAGTCTTCAGAAACTGCTGAGTGCCTTATGGGTGGGTTGGGAGCTGGGAGATGTATGCTGCATGTATGTAGATACTGTAATATATGCATAGACGTAGGTAAACAAAAAATATGTACATGTAATAGCACCATTATGGCATATGCAATGATTTGGTTTTGTCTTGACATGGAGTCTACTTCCAAGCTATGTGCATTTAACGGGGAACATGGTCAGGCATCAAATTGTGGGGGATCCAATTCTCAGACACAGGGAGCAAGACAACGTGGGCATGGTTCAAAATGTCAGCAGATTTTGGTCATTGAATTCGTTTCCAATTAAGTAAATTAATTAGAGTGAAATTGAATCGAGTACTCATGATCCCCACAGCCATCATCTCATTGCACAAGTTACAGGTTACCACTTCTATGGCTATGGTTTCATTGTTGCTATGTTTATCTATGTTTATTTTATCATCTAATTTCGGATGTCAATGTGATAAGTCTATTGCAACTGTTGATTCGACCTATGGTCGAAATTCCACAACTCAACAGCTTGGGCCTATCCCCGTAGGAACACCGCAACAGAGACTGTCTCGATAGGTGGACGGATAAAGGCCTATCAGGTGTCTATGTGATTATGTTTTTGACCTATTTGTTTATTTGTCTATTCTATTTCTGTGTATATCTGTGTGTTTGTCTCTCAGTTTGTGATTATTTAAATGCAGTATCCGTCTCTTTACCATGCACTCATTCATCATCATTCATCATTTTGGAGATTACTATATGAGCAGTGGCCAAAAACAAGAGTGTTGGTTCAAAGTGATATGGGATTTCTGCTGTCCGGGTTAGGGATAAACGGGTTGTTTATCCCATGAAATTGGATTCTTGACCTGGCAACTGCTTAATAGAGGGATCTCAGGATCTCAATATCTATGGTGGATTGGTTGGACCCTATCATAGGTGTCTACCCTGCATCTATTCTGGACTGGTGTCAAGACAGCATTATGCCACAGATGTCACAAATTAAAAGCATACTGTGCATGGAAGAAATCCTGCACCACCTTGGATTATTGAAAGCCTATATACTATAAATAATGGATCGTTAAACAATCAAGAGCCAATCTAGAATTGGATGTTTCACATGTTCCAATCCCGGCCTGAGGTCGGTGACCTACTTCCAGTGGGTGGTCGGGGAGCCAAAAAATGGTGGTTGTTTTTCTCTGATTTGCTGAAGGAAAAGCCGTGAAAACATGTGAAAATCCCAAAGCCATGGGCGGTGAAATGGTCGTCATCTCTATTTTTTCAATGATTGTGACAGAACTGATGTGGTTATTAGCCAGTGATGTCAGGGATGATGGGCATTTTTTTAGAACATGTTGACTTACAGCTCAGCTAGGTCCAGGTTTCTGAAGGATTTATCCCCAAAGCTGGATGACAAAGGGTGATTTGATGTGGCATTGCGAAATTGGATGACAAGATATCAGCATCTATCAGAGTTGAGAGTTTCAACCTACCAATTGAAGAGTCAGCGCAAGGTCTTGAGCTATGGACCCTTCAACTTGGAAGATAAGCGTTTGGTGGCCCCAGTCCTGAGATGTTCATTGGGTATCGGGTTAAAAAAAAACATGGTGAAACCTTGAGGTTGGTCGTTGGCCTGGTAGTTTCATAGTTCTTGGGATTCTTGGATGATCTCAAGTGGTATCTTTGGAATGGGTTGAATTGAACCCTTCCAAGAGACAACGACTAGGTCATACGGCCCAAGAAATCGACTTATCAGGCTTTCTGATGTTTCTTCCCCACAAATTTCAGATGAGATGATTGCCAACAGTGATGACCAGATTGTTTGGAGGTGGGGTAGAAGCACTTACTTGCTATTCCTCCCGTGGCTTTGGATCAGCAAATGTCGGTAGGGAGTGGGGAGAAACGTTTTTTAGCTGGAAAACCAATTGGTGGGCGACATGTTCAGATAAGGTACGCATAGGAATTCGTTGGATATTTGTAATTGCACTTCTTGTTTTCTTTGTGTGCGTGTTTTTGTTTCTACATCTACTACATCTACGCAATTATATTTATAGATATCTAAGGATATTTATAGATGTATTTGCAGACATGCTGTATAGATAAATTCATATTTAGAATATGTTACATGTTTGACATTATTTAGATATGTGCTACTGCTACTCGTACGCCAACCCGGGTAAACATGCACATTGTTTTGCACTCCCTAAGCTGGTTGCTTATTTCACTTTGGGGTAAGAAGCTTCTGCAATTGGACGAAGGAGATGCATTTAAGTAGTATTGTACCACTGTAATCCACTGTAAACATGTACTGTACATAGAATTACATAGATGTAGAAAAGCTATGGACATCGGACCTATGGTTTCCCCGGAAAAATGATCTGCCCAGGCATCTACCTGCTGCACTGTTTGCTGATGACTTTGGAGATGCCGTTGTTGGTGCCGTGGCTTGCACGGAGGATCTCCACTGGGTTTCAGCGAGTATATAACACATAGTGAATAGTAGGAGATGATAGGATATATATATATATATGATATATATATATACTATGATAGTGCACTTCTTTATGAATTATTTACATTGACTTATCTCAATCTTCAGTTTATTGGAAACTTCATTCATCGTACTTTGATTTTTGCCTGATAGAGGGGGATATATCGAAGGTTAGCCATGATTATGTTTAGCATTAGGTGCTGACAAAGGTCAAGTATGCATCCTGGACATGTGTAGTAAATGGGTCATGATTGTTCCATTTTCTTCGGAAGATTTGTCTGGTGGATTTAGACCAGTTACAATAATGTTGCAAACCATTTGTGGCCCACAGAGCCAGCCCTTCATCAGTCACTGGTCAAATCCCGAGAGTTTCGGATGGGACAAGACCTACAGACCATAATTCGTTTCAAATTATTTCAAGGGATTTGGGTAAACCTTGGTTAATATATCTCAATAGATTATGTTAGAAGCTCATCTGTTTTTCCATATTCCATTTAAACATAGCCACATTCCCATTGGGGTAAATCCTTCAGCTGAGACACACTGAGGCTGTGATCCACTCGAGTTGTGCTTACCCCTACGGCAAGCCCTGGTTGGAATATCTGCTACTTCTCCAGCAGAAGGAGTGGCTGGCATGGCAGGTGACAAAAGCGATTCTTGCATGGGAATAGTGAATAGTGAATAGTCTATGTATTAGAAAATATTAGATCTAGACCAACTATTTTCATAGATTATCCATTACTATTAGTAGTGCATTATACATCTCTTGGTTGGCATGATTTAGATGGCCCATTTTGGGAGTCCTCATCTGCACTTCGAGAAAAACCAGTGGACTTGCCAAGGAGTTGTTGATCATTACCCTCTGGTAATTTAACATAGCTATTGAAAATGGCCATTTATAGTGGATTTTCCAATTGCAAATGACCATGTTCAATAGCGATGTTAGTCTACCAGAGGGTAATGGCTATTAATGTCAACGTCATTGGTTTTTATGCAACCAGCTTCCATGCAACAGGATGAATGATGAGTGGTTTTGCTTTGGGATGATGGAGTCCATGGGAACATCAAATTAAAACATCCAACCACTAGGATCCACTGACTGTTTGGAGATGATGTCAATGAAATATATGAAATCCGTCATGATGAAATCATTGATATTCACCATATTGATATCATGATATTATGATATTCATCATTAGAGATGATGATATCATGATATTCATTAGGTCTTGGAGTTTTCTTGAGCACCCATATTCACCAGCCATCAATGTTCATGTGGAGACCGTGATGGTGAATATTGGGGTGCTCAAGAAACCTCCAAGACCATGGCTTCCTAGGACCGCTTTCGTGAAACCATGGGTCCGGTCCCTCATGATTTATCATGTTTTAAACATACAGTGTGCAGTGTGCAATAAGATCAATATACACATAGTATGAAGATATGAATATACATACATACATGATATATATATATAATTATATATATATAAATACGTATACCTACATACCTACATACATACATGTATGTATCCGCATGACGTATTCATATGCGTCCCATGGCCAGGACATGCGCGAGGAACTGGAGGAGACAGGTCGGCCAAGATTTTGGGGGTCTGATGAGGTGTGATTCATTTGGTCGAAACAATGGATAAATATCATCCACATTTAATGTCTAATAAAACATCCCTGAAGATCCCTGAAGTAGACAGGAAATATTTGGAAAATCTTGAACTTGTCACCAAAAAAATACTTTATAAAATTGGGCTCAAATACCTTGAATGACACATATTAGATGGTTTATGTATTTCTACCCCGATGAATATGTCTACACTATGTATTATTATTGAGTCTAAGAATTGGAATTCTTTGAGCAGTGTTCAAAACATTTCAATACGATTGTTGGTTGATGATTTGTTCGGATATTGTACTAGCCGCTAGCCAATATATTGGGGAATTACATGGACTTATAATAATCCAAGAACGGAGAATCCCTGTTCTTAACCAACCAGTGTAGTGGAATGCAAGAAGGATTTTGAAGAATGCTCATTTGGGGGTTCCTAAGTCATAGGGGTACGCCCAAATCCAAGTTATGGATGACCATGACTCAGTATTGAAACCTATGGTGACTTTGGGATCCCCCATTTTAAGAGACTTCCCGTGCAGGTGGCTCTGAACCAGGCCCTTCGGTCGAGTTGGGGTGCCCAAGAGTTGTGTGGCTCCTGGTGAGAGCCGCAGAAAAGTGGGATGGTACCAGGAAAAAGGGTGCTTGTTGGTGATATGATCATAATTTATCATATATTATCCAGTAATATCCAATATATGAGTCCATGATATATCCTTTGTTCATTCTGATGGTTGGTTATTTCTGCTTCCATTTCGGGGCAAAGCCAGCTCCAGATAACGACCCATCCAGGCCATCGCCGATCCTTGGCTCCCTCCTATTGAACCCTTAGCCTTTGGTCATCAAACACAATAGAAAATCACCCATTTAAGAGATAAATTGCCCATTCAAACTCCATTTCTATCATTGGATTGGTTGATGGGGCAATTTACAGGAACCCCTCATATTTCATAGGAAGAACATGGAAGAACCATGGTTTCCTGTAGATTCACGCACCGGCCCAGGGAGACGGATGAAAGCACGACAACGTCGCAGGTGCATGGCTCTGTGGGGCCATGAAAAATGAGGGGTTTAAGTATCAACCGAGTTTGATGATGGGATTTAATTAATGATATTTAATGGCGATATAATAATAGGATATATATAATAGGATATATATATATATATATACGTAATATACGTGTATATATATAATTATAACCAACGTAATATGTGTCCTAAGGAAACTCAGCATGTTCATGTTCGGCAAATCATGGAACTTTTATTGGGTCATGTTCACTAATGTTTTCCACAGCTACGGTCAATTACCAGAGGGTAAGGGGGAGTATAAAAGCAGCAATTTAATGGTGGCAACATGTGGCAAATACACTGGAAAAGTCTGGGGATCAAAGTAGAAAAAGCGGGAATGTAAACAGTCACAGTGTATGATGTAACCTGCATTAGCAGGAGGAGGATGTGACCGGGGAAAAAAACTCAATCAGATGTTTTTCATTATGAGGGTGAACAGCAAGGTACCAGGTGAATTTCCGCCGACATCACCAATTCCAATGGTCGATTCCGGAAGGTGGTTCCCCATAGGCAGATGGTTTCGTCACTGGAGCCCATCCTTGGACCTAAAATGGAGGTGATACACCGAGCTTGCAGATGCTTGCAAGACATCTTTCGGCCCTGCTCCAAACTACAAATGGGGTGGTGAATAACCTAAGTCACTAGGGTTCTTAACCACTGGAATAAGGTGAGACAGTTTTGAGGTACATGATTCACGGATGGATGCGTGTGGAAACAATTGATTTCATGGATAGTTCTTCACATTCCAGGATAGACTATTCTGACAACATAATAGAGAGTGCAACTGGGAGTCGATCCATCCTAGATAGTTTGAAGTTAGGCTTTTTGCAGTTTGAAGTTCCCCAAATTAGTAACAACATGTAATAACCCCCAAATAGATAGAAAGTAAAATCCAAGTAAAATAGGGATCATTTCCTGAAGCCCACTGGGTGACCTAAAAAGTTTACACCATTACACCACCATTGCGGGTGAAATCACCATTCACAATAGCCATCTACTGGGTAGCTGATTTAACCAAATAAATCCAAATAATATATCACCGCTTTCATAAGCAGATACTTTCGATTACTTTTATCAAATGTATAATCACATGTCACATTATGTATAAGCTATTTGTGTGTTTGTTTCTACCCCAAACTTCTTTGCCATGACTCGTTCGGGGTGAAAAACCATGTCAATATAGCCCTTTGCGTAGCTGGTTATCCCCATTACTTGGAAGTGCCAGCTACAAGTGGATAGAGTAACCATAGTTATAGGGGTTTTATCCCAACTTTTGGGGTTTAGTTCACCAGGGTTATACCCTCTTGTATCCATTCTCCAAATAGGTGGACAATGCGTTGGTCTGTCTTTTCTACTTGGTCTATTGGGTCCTTGGCTGCCTGAGGCTCAGTTATAGCGGAGCTTCATGGCTGGATGTTCATGCGTTCCCTTTTTTCATCCCTATAATATTATAACATCCTATAAAGATATAGATATATAAGGTATATGATGTAAATATAGAGATTGATAAATAGTCAGATTGATTGATAGATTGATTGATAGATAGATATAGAGACATAGATAAAGATTCATAGACTATTCATGGCCATGTTCAGATGGATTGTAACAATAACTGGTTCACAGTTTCGAGGTTACAAAGGGGGTGGCTTCCACTCACCAGGCTGGTTACCCTGGCGGAATTTGTTGCAAGGAAGTGGAAACATGTGGAAATCCACCCTGTGAAAGATGATTTCTTTCTTGAAAAGGTGTCAACCTTTATGGATCCGTTATATATCCAGTCATATAAATCATATATCCATTTATCATCATTTATATGGATAATTTCTGAAAGATGTGGGATGTCCGAACTAGACAAGTTAGTAACTATCAGAGGAATTCAGAAGGTATGTTCACATGATCCCCAACATTTCTTGGTGATATATCCCCAGGTTCTTGATGGTTCTGGTTCAACCTCGTTTCTGCATCGCCGGCAAACTCCTTTGTTTGCTTCTTGAAACCCATAATGTTTTTGTTGGTTGATGGGTGCATAGATGATATAATTATGATACAGTATATACTAATCAATTTTGCACATTCCTACCATAGTTGGGTGCATTGACGTTCCTATTATTTCGTTCCCATATGCTCCATGTATGGAACAGTTTCCAAGAACTACAAAAAAACGTGCCCGGTCCAGCACCATGGAGCATATGGAAGCATATGGGAGTACTTATATTATATGATTTAATTATATCGTTTATACATATAAATCATGTTTCTGTTTGAAAAAGACCACGATTCATTGACACAGTCATGATACTATACAACAATTTGGAAGATATCAACTATTACACAATCATATGAAACCATAGTTTATATAAATATATTAAAAAACTATGGTGACTCAGATGCTCCATGTATGGAACAATTACCAACATTTACTCTAAAAATCATCCAAATGTAGGTAAATATACACCATTCACGGAGAAAAAAATGGAGGTTTCCTGCTTTGTCAAAGAATCGTTTCTGAAATTTCCAGCAAGCCATGGTTGAGCAAACCGCAGGGTATATCAAACTATGGTTTCTGATAAATGATAAGTCACATCTACAATTCATGGATGTTCCAAGGTGCTAAAACATAGTTTAAACATCTTCAAACTATGGTTGTTTTCACATGATATGGTGTGATTGTTTTCCCATAGTTTGAACCCATAGTTCCATTGGTTGTTATCTTCACCATTGTTTTCACCATTGTTAATAAACTGTGGTTCCAATGGTTTCTTAACCCATCCATGCCACAGTACCGCGGCCCAGCAGCGCGGCCTCCGGGGACCCCTTCAGCTCCGAGGTGTCTTGGCCCATCGTTTCGTGGTCTTTGTTCTCCCCGTGCGCAACACCTCCACCGGGCCCCGGCCGCCCATCTTCAACAAGACCTGCACGCAGGAGACCACAGACGACGGCAGTGGGTTGAGATTGAAAATCCCATGGAAATGTCAGAGAAATGTCGGAAATGGTTTCTAGGTTGTGTCTTGCGAATCTGAGTTGATTGGGTTGCTGGATGTTCATGGCTTATTTCTGTGTAAATCTGGCTGAATTATAATGATCTCACTATGACGTCACTGGAATGATGCTGAGTAAAGGGTAACTATCCCCAAATGGTCTTCTTTCAGCTATTTTCAGTGAGTGATGGTCAGTGAATAATTTCGAATTCAGCCTGATAAATAGTGTCGGAAATATATAGGTTGTTGGTATTCCGAATCTGAATGGGTGCTGGATTTTCATGGTCTATTTCTGTTGTATAAATGTTTGCATACCCTGCTGATATTTTTTTTGGTGGGGAGCATCTGACATGGAACTGTGACGGACAGGGTACTTTAATCAATGTGTTTTTGTTTTTGTGACGACTTGGGGTTCAAAAGGAGAGTTTTTCCATGAAGAGAGAGTTTTTCCATGGAGTCCATGAAGGCCTTAGGGAATTAGAGCTGAATACCAACCATCCAACCAGCCACCGAAAAAATTGTTGTGTCAGGAGTCAGGACCAGTTGTTTTTGCCAAGAAAAAGTGCATGTGAAGCTGAACTGTCCTGCTGGATTCTTGACAGATTCTGAGCCGGTGACTTTTCTTTCTTCCCATTTCAGATCATTGGGTTCTAAAGTTCCCAACTGACAAACACTATGCACAAAAAGATCGGAATGGGGGGGCCGGTGGGCCAGGTGAATGTGTGTTTTGTGAAAGGATGGGGACATTTGGCACTACATCGCCAACCACCCTGACCTTCATTTCCACATGCAGAATGCCTCTTGGTTGTGATGGGGGGTGGGTATCGAGGTGCTGCCCGGGCTATCGCGAGCCACTTGGTCCCTGTTTGGGAGTCAGGCTTTATGGTGAATAGAACTCTAGTGAATTGGGTGTATTATCCAACTTCCTTGTAGGAAGGAACTAGCTGACTGGTTGAAAACTCACTTTTTCAAGATGCCATGAGGTAAAGTCAGTTGTGATGTTGTGAGGTAAAGCCATGTCTAAGAGTCAGGGCCAATTAGACCAGATTGGGGTGAATGATCTGGAATGATTGTGTATCAATTTTCAGACTTTGGTGTTCGCCAGGGTTCCAGGGAATACTGCATACCTTGCTTTTCAAAATTGGTACCAAGATGCACTAAGTACAATGTAGTCAATAGGCTGACACGAAATCAAGAGACTTGAAACTACTAAGTGGAACTGCTTCATGCCATTTGATGTTTTCATGCATGCATACATACATAGATACATAGATACATAGATAGATAGATAGATACATACATACAGACATACATACATACAGACAGACAGACATAAATACATACATGTACATATAGCCTCGTGCAGGCTTCTGGAACTACCTAAACCTGAATTAGGTTGGTAAAACTTGTCCATTCCGTGACGAAATTTCGTCGCGGAATTAACAAGTTTCATTAGGGTCATTATCATCATCATCATCATCATCATCATCACATCATCATCAACTGCTGCCGCAAGTTCACATGAATGTTAACATCGAGCCGCAAGTTCACATGAACGTTAACATCCCCCCCCACCCCCCCCACACCCCAGTTGTGCGTAGCAATCAACTGCTGCAAGGGGGGGCAATTATTCATCAAAAAGGAGATAAACTTTAACATCCTGCCGCAAGTTCACATGAACGTTAACATCCCCCCCCACCCCCCCCACCCCGCGTGTGCGTAGCATCAACTGCTGCCGCAAGTTCACATGAACGTTAACATCCCACCCCACCCCTTTACCCCAAGGTTTAGGTAGTTCCAGAAGCCTGGACGAGCCTACATATACATATACATACACATACACATACACATATACATACATACATACATATATACATATACAAATACATGTACATATACATACATATATACATACACATATACATACATATATACATACATATACATACACATATACATACACATATACATACACATATACATACACATATACATACACATATACATACACATATACATATACATACATTTACATACATACACATACATACATATACATACATTTACATACATACATATACATACATATACATACATATACATACATATACATACATATACATACATATACATGCATATACATACATATACATACATATACATACATTTACAGACATTTACATACATATACATACATAGACATATATACACATACATACATATACATGCATATACATACATATACATACATTTACATACATATACATACATATACATACATATACATACATATACATACATATACATACGTATACATACGTATACATACGTATACATACGTATACATACGTATACATACACATACATACATATACATACATTTACATACATACATATACATACATATACATACATATACATACATTTGCATACATATACATACATTTACATACATATACATACATATACATACATATACATACATATACATGCATATACATACATATACATACATATACATACATTTACAGACATTTACATACGTATACATACGTATACATACGTATACATACGTATACATACGTATACATACGTATACATACACATACATACATATACATACATATACATACATATACATACATATACATACATATACATACATTTGCATACATATACATACATATACATACATATACATACATATACATGCATATACATACATATACATACATTTACATACATATACATACATATACATACATATACATACATATACATACATATACATACGTATACATACGTATACATACGTATACATACGTATACATACGTATACATACACATACATACATATACATACATTTACATACATACATATACATACATATACATACATATACATACATTTGCATACATATACATACATTTACATACATATACATACATATACATACATATACATACATATACATGCATATACATACATATACATACATATACATACATTTACAGACATTTACATACATATACATACATAGACATATATACACATACATAGACCTCCATAGACATACATAGACATACATAGACATACAGAGACATACAGAGACATACATATACATACATATACATACATATACATACATTTACATACATATACATACATATACATACATATACATACATTTGCATACATATACATACATTTACATACATATACATACATATACATACATATACATACATATACATGCATATACATACATATACATACATATACATACGTATACATACGTATACATACGTATACATACGTATACATACGTATACATACGTATACATACGTATACATACGTATACATACATACACATACATACATAGACATACATAGACAAACATAGACATACATAGACATACATAGACATACATATACATACATACACATACATATACATACATACACATACATACATAGACATACATAGACAAACATAGACATACATAGACATACATAGACATACATACACATACATGCACATACATGCACATACATACACATACATACACATACATACACAGACATACGTAGACATACGTAGACATACGTACACATACATATACCTACACATACATATACATATACATACACATACATCCACATACATACACATACATACACATACACACACATACAGACACATACATACACATACATACGCATACATACGCATACATACACATACATACACATAGATACACGTAGATACACATACATACACATACATGTACATATACATATACATACATATACGTATACATATATATACGTATACATATACACACATACATATACATATGCATATACATATACATATACATATACATTTACATTTACATTTACATTTACATACAGATACATATACATATACATTTACATTTACATATACATTTACATTTACATATACATTTACATTTACATATACATTTACATTTACATATACATTTACATATACATATACATATACATACATATACATACATATACATACATATACATACATATTATACATATACATACATATACATACATATACATACATATACATACATATACATACATATACATACATATACATACATATACATACATATACATACATATACATACATATACATACATACATATACATACATATACATACATAGACATACATATACATACATATACATACATATACATACATATACATACATATACATACATATACATACATATACATACATATACATACATATACATACATAAACATACATATACATACATATACATACATATACATACATATACATACATATACATACATATACATACATATACATACATATACATACATATACATACATATACATACATATACATACATACACACATACATACATGCAGACACACATACACACCCCTCCTCAGAAACCTTGGTATAGCATGATTTTTATTGAAAGACATATAGTAGCGAATCACTTGGATTTTTTCACTTATGGGGGCCATATGGGGGGAATTCAAGATACTGAAAGGGCGAAAGGATTGAAGTCAAAGGGCCAACCTCAGTTCTGTTTAGTTCTGGGCCCCCATCCAATGTCGTATGGTAGAGGACCATGGTCGGCAAGTTTATTAACTATAACTAGAAATATCCCACAGCTGCGCCATCACAATAGCTACTAGCTGGTTATTAGTTCCATACCATGTCCATTTCAATTTGAAGCAAGGATTCAATTTAAAACAAGGATCCACACTGGACTTGTATATTTTCGAACATGTATATATATATATACTATGAATATATCCCAGGTAACATACACATATATTTATATATGAATCCAGTTTCTGGTCAGTGTTCCATGGAGTTTACCTGTTCCAAGTGGGCCACCGTGCTTTCTTTTGGCTGAGGATACCATCGAGAAGTGACTTGGAGGAATGGCAATTTGATGCTATATTTGCTATATGGCTATGGATCAATACCTATGAAAATACCATGTTTAATGGGATGAACATCCATTTTAACCCAGCTATTTTGATGTGAACAGAAGGGGTACTATTGGTTTTGACACACTGCCATATCTATTCTGATCTTTTTTCTTCATTGCTTTGTTTGCCACAGCTGGTGTTTAATTTTTTTTTTATCACATATTGTAATGATATCCAGCAGCGGGCAATTGGTGGTTGTGATATATTGTGTAAAGCATCCAAGATTCGCCGAATGAAAAGATGATTCGAATTATCGACCTGTAAATAGCCATATTTTGTTTGGAAACATGGGGTTTTCTATTGAGAATACAGCAACCCAAAAAATAAAAAAAGATAAAACCACACAATTCCTACAAAAAAAATAGCAATTAGGACTATATATTCTAGTCATTTTGGGAGCTACTACAAGCCACCTTACATCATGGATGATTACCGCAAGGTCCCCTGGCAATTTCAATAGGATAAACTCCCAAATTCAACAAAACTACGCGACATTGGCAATGGTGTCAAATATGTTTTTTTTTTAATGTTCAAATTCAAACATATATATATAATGATGTGATTGTGATTCCCAATGAGTTATGTCTTTAGGGTCAGGGGTGAAACCACCAACCACTTTTCTTGGACCACTTTTTTTGGCAAAAGCAAAACTGCTTCATAATTTCAATCTTGTGGCCCCCCTAGCACCCGATAGCGATGATTTCAAAGAAAACATATTCCTCTTGCATGGGCAAATGTGACTATGAATGCGGCTATGAAGTTTCCCTTCCATCCATTTGATCCTGCGGTGGTTTATGCCAAAATAGGGTACCCCAAGTTCCATTCAAGTTGGCCACGGCCTTGGACAGAGCACCATTTTCCAACCACTTCAAATTCCCAAGAGGATATGGCTCAAAACTATTCAGAATGGGGATACCAAAGGTCCGAGACCATGTTGAGCCCTAAATCGCCACTTACCAACCACCAAACAGTTTGACAAAGTTTGACCCTGCTATCCACGGCAAGGCATCGCATGCCCAACATCGGGGGTGCCTGGCTTCAGCTTTGTGGGCAGACGGAGCCTGGGAAACCTGGTGAACCTGGTGAACCATCAGAAATGGGTAGTCTGTTTGTACCTGAAAAAAATTAGAAAAATAAAGGAAAACTCCCCCAATTCCATTGATTAAGATTGATTAAGATCATGATTCTCCCATTATTTGATGGCTGTGGTATTCGCCCCCATTGTTTGACTTGTTTGGACAAATGGTGTCAGAGAACACCTGATAAAACCAAGAAGAACGGGGAGATTTACCATCAAATATGACCATTGATGTCCTTTTTCAAATGCTTTGAATTGTTTTGGTAAATAAAAGGAGTGGGACCATTTAGCACCCCACATTTGCTTCCACCTCCCCGGGCCCAGGCGTGTTCCAATTGTGCCAATGAGTGTTGGGAAGATCAAGAACAGAGACAAGCCCAGAAATGAATGGAAATGATTGAATCATGTTGAATGGGTATCAAATCAGCAGAATATATAGTATTATTAATGGGTATTGACGGTATTGATATTAAATGATATAATGTATATTAATAATCATATTAATGAATATTATACTCAGCATCTGCTGAGGACCCTGGAGATCTTGGGGACCCTGACCACGGCTACCAAGAATGACCATGCTGGCTGGGTGAAGCCACTAAAAATGGCTCAAAAACAAACTGGTGCATTGTTACGAACTATAATCTATATAAAAGATGTCGCTTTTTCAAAACGGATCCTCCTCGGAGTGCACTTGTCACATGATTTAAGATGCTAGTTTGAGAGGTTTTACTGCACTCCCAAGGGCACTTTTACAATTTGACCAGAGTATTAGTTTCATCTTGAAAAATGAGATTTTGGTGTAAACTGATTTAAACACTGTGAATTGATTAAAATATTAATGGGAGTGTACTCAATATATCCCGTCGTCAAATTGATTAAAATCACATAGAACTCCCAGTCGAATTGATCAAACCTTGTCCGAGCTCTTTGGAGGGCGAAATGTGTTGGTTTTCTCGATGTTCTTTTGTGGGAAGCCTGATGTTTGATTGTCGAAAAAGGGGATGCCTTATTTTCTATGTTCTGGAGGTTTGATTGTCGAAAAAGGGGATGCCTTATTTTTTTATTTTCTGGAGGTTTTGTATATTTTTTCTAATCAAGGAGCGCCACCCTGTTTTTAACGGAATAAACAAATATCGCATTTGTTTCAAAGAAACTTGCATAAAGGCATGCTGCACTGTCCTCGAGGAATACCATGGTCTCTTAGAGTGCAACTGCTTATTGAAGAATAAATACTCTTTCAAAATAATGTTCGACTTTCTGCAAGAAATGTTATGTGTGTTCAAAGGACAAATCCATGGAGTCATACTGCACTTTCGTGCAGAAACATCACCCCCTTTCAAAGGTATTGCTATATACATCATACATACTGTATATATATATGTATATATATAAGGGTTCCTTTTAGTACGCGAACTTACACAATGCCATACTCTTTCACAAGGACTGCTATGTGTCTTGAAGACTACTTTCTCAATTGAAAAGAACACTGTGTATACATGTATACTAATTATCATATTTCAATATAATATCATAAAGTGAATTGCCTTATTTTAACATGATGCTATATTTGTTCCAAATGAATGCTGTTTATTTTTGAAAGGAAGATTGCATAACACCATTGTTCAAGTTGATATTTAATGAAGTAATCAAGTACTTTCTCAAAGGAATGCCGCACTCTGGAAAAAAGGAATGATACACTTTGTCAGAGGAATGTTGCCCTCTCTGTTGCAGAATGTTGAATGGTTTATGTCACGACTCCCTCAAGGACTGCCACATTCTTTTAAATGATGACTTATGAGAAGCATGCTGTTGCCCTTAAAATCTGACTTGATACTATGTTTTAAAATGTGTTGCCCTTTAAGAGAACAGCATGCTTATCCTTACAAAACGTTCCATATCTCTCTATGATGCAGGGAATTCTGTCAGGAAGATGCACTACTGCTTGGGGCCAAAATGAAATCTCCTTTCAATCAAAGGTGCTGTTTCCTCTTGTTCATGCTTGCTATAAAGACATGCAGCATAGAAGCAAACACCACCCTAGCGTTTGAGCGTGGCGCAACCGGTCAAAATTGAGTTCCATTTCTCTTTGATATTCATGGGCTCAATTCAATATTTCATAGCAAAAACGGCTGTATTGCAGCATATTTCATCATATTTCTACCAAACTGAATTTTCCCAGCTGATTGACGGGTTTGCTTTCAGGTCCTTGTAGTTTATTGTTGCCTGATGTGCAAACTTGGATATGTACCGTATACACACAAGACTTGAAGCCACAAGATCTTCCACAATACATATATATATATAGCTCTACAACTGCTAAACCTCAAAACTAAGACAGACAGAAACGGATGTTTGAAGTGAATCATGTTCTACATTATTCAATACATAAAACTTACCAAAAAGCACACTCCCACAAAGACCCGGACTTTTTCAACCAAGGTCACCTGGAATGTTGCCCGGAGACTGACATGGTTTATAGAACATCCAAATAAGATCCTTAAATATGTATACTATTAGATCTATTATAATCTATCAAATAAATATACGGTTTCATGTTCAATATATGATAGTATATGTATGTAATGAAATTGTAATGAAATGAAATGTAATGAAATGTAATGTAATGTAATGGTATTGCTATAAGATTATATGTATATTGTTTTAAATGCATAGATATAGATACATTCGAGAGACGCCACGGTTCAACCATGCCTTCGCCGACTTCGCTTTCCTCCTTTGCAGGACCTCGACTGCGCCGCGGGCTTTGTTGGTTCAGCACAGTTGCGATGTTCACCAACAGGCGAAGATACCCCGGGTTGATCTTTGTTTTTTTAATAATGGAGCACATGATTGTTTTTTTGAGGTTTATACAACATATAGATATTGTTATATATTTGAATTATAATAGATGTGATATATCATCAATATATATATATACTATATATATTATTTTATCACGGTTTAATCATGATTAAGGCTTGTTAATAATGGTTTATAATGGTTTTAAATGAAATAGATGTCAATAGATGTCATTTTGGCGTATTTTAGCTATGGATAGCTGATAGCTATAAGCCTCCCATGTCATCAAACATGACTGGCAATGGGAAATTCCCGAACTAAATGGAAGCGGTAGAACTTCCCCAGCAAGCCACGTTTGATTGCCAGAGGGTGAACAAGATAATTGGTGAATCATGGATATACGACGGGTTTGATCAGGTCGAATTCTAATGTTCATATTAGGGAGTTATTGGCTAAAAATCCGCAATCAGTTTAGCCATGACTCGTTTAGAAATAGCTAAGTAGCTAAGTGCTGGACTTATTAAAGAGACACTAATTCGGGTCATCATTGTTTAACTCTCCCAGGCCATCACCTGTTTTTTGGCTGGCCGTTTTGTGCAGGATTGATGGATTAAAGATCACGACTGAAATGCTGCTGAAATAGTGGTTAGCTGGCAAAAGGTGATGGAAACATAGAGGACATATATGGAAATATATGAGGAAAAATAAGGAAAGCTGTTTTATCCTGCTGTGGCCATCCTCAGAGTATGTTATTTTACCAAAGTGGACCATCAAACAATGCATTTTTTGTGGTGGGAAATTGATGATCAACCTTGAGATGTGAAGCGGCCATGTTCTCAAACGAAACCATTGATGATCATTAAATGCTACTGGGAATCGATTTCTAAAGTGCGGATCGAAGATATTAGGAAGTGGTCAATTTATGTCAGTTTTGTTTCCCTCAGAGGTTCCTACACCTACAAGGGCGAGTGCACGCGGATTCGCTGCGGCCAGCCTAAAGAGGAGCCAAGCATAGCCAAGCCAGTGGCGACGGATAGCTGAGATGGTTGGTAGTGTAGGGTACCCGCTGGCAATGAATGGTTTGCTACTGTATGGTATGGATGGTTTAGTGAGTTTGATTATTCACATTGATTTAGCTATTAAAAATAGTGATTTTCCCTAGCAAACTGCTTAGCTGCCGGGGTAAGTCACCCCCTGGTTTTTGGACCCGGGACATATTTTGATGATCCCAGGAACAGGAATGACAAAGCCCTCACCATCCTGATGACACAATATGTCACAGAGTAAGGGTCTCTTAATTAACTCTTCTTCTCCCCCCATTTTTCTAACTTATGTACATCTGTCATTATATCGTTCATGATTTTTCCAATTTCCAATCGCCGTTTTGGACCTTTTGCGGCGCCCCCGATCCGCCAGGAAGTGGGCCACGCGCGGCTGCACGAGTTTGGCCAAATTCGCCGATGGACCAGCGATATGGAGACCAAGCTGTGAAGTTCATGGAGAAACCAAGTTTTTTGGGATTGAGGACTTCGATGAATCGGACATGTCTGAAATAATCACTGAAGTATTTCTGGATTTTGAATATGTTGAATGTCAAGAAAAGGTATGTGGCTGTGACATGGTTTTGGCAGCGATGACGGATTAATGAAAAAGCAGCAACAGACTGGGCCAGCCCCAACGCATGGAAACAATTATCGCATGTTGATGCATTTTGAATGTGGAGTTCATACACCCTAAGTGCAAACAAAGATAAACGAAGAGACCCTGGGGGATACCAACAGCACAAACCTTAGTTTCATATGTGTGCTTTGTTTCTGCTAGTGTCGGCGATTCGAAGAGCTCAAGCCTTCTAAGTTGAAATCAAAGCTAGTAGTAACCATTCGAATCATACTAACATATACTAACTAATTAACATGGTGCGATCAGTTTGCAAATTCATCCATCAATAACATTCAATAATTCAATATCTATAATCAATGGTCATCAACATCTATCCCTGGTATATTCTGATATATATATATCGTATGTGTATACATATATATATATACTCATGAGATCTCATGAGCCTATCAAACACATGTTCCATTCATTTCCACAGGATCCAAGAACCCCCCAAGAACAATCCGTGGAAGGAGATCAGCTACGAGTGCGTTCGGGGCTACATCGGCCGTATTCGGGGCATCTGCGGCAAGGCTGGGACCATCTGTGTCTTGTGCACCCACTTTGTGCATGTTGCTATGTCACTCCTTGAACTTAAGCTCCAGTTATACCAGACAGTACATTGACTTCGTTTTTGGAATTTTATTGGATTTTTATTCGTATGTTTGCCAGGATTTTAGACCAATTGGATCACAATTTTATGATATATATATATATATACCCTCTGGTAATTTAACGTAGCTATTGAAAATGACCATTTATAGTGGATTTTCCCATTGAAAATGGTGAATTTCCATAGTTATGTTAGTTTACCAGAGGGTATATATAACGATCATTCACAGTTTGGCAGGTGCGGCTAGACATGACATTCCCTGCACTCAGACAGAGTCACTAAAGGGCGACTCCGCCAGGATGGCGTTTGGCGTCTCAAAGGGGAATGCACTGAGGTGCCTTTCGGATGGGAATGTCGTGGAAAAACCATAAAGCGTTGAACTGGAAAAGGTATCCATTGGGATTACCCTCTGGTAAACTAACATAGCTATTGAAAATGACCATTTATAGTGGATTTTCCCATTAAAAATGGTGATTTTCCATAGTTATGTTAATTTACCAGAGGGTATGAGTTTTGGGATAACATATCCATTGTGGATGGAAATGACATATAATGATTCTTAGTTTTTGGATTTCTGGGTGGATAGTTTCCTTCGAAACCTCAGTGATCCAGCGTCATTTGGACAGGTTATGTCGCAGGTCGCCTCAAGCGATGCCAGCACAATTTCTGATGGATCTTGAAAAAGCAATCAAACATGAATCTTAGTACTGTATGGTGGTTTGGGACATTTTTTTCCATATATCGGGAATGTCATCATCCCAACTGAGACGAACTCATATTTTTCAGAGGGGTTGAAACCACCAACCAGAATATCTTGTCCTGCAATGGTACTGTATCTCATCAATCTATAAAAGATAATGCCATAATGTGTGCAGCACCCAGCTACACCAGAGAAGTTGCTCATTGATATCACCTGATATCACGGCGTTGTACTTACCGATGTTCCTGCCGAAACTTGCCATGGACCGAAATGAGTAATGTCAAAGCATCAGCAGGAGTCAGTCCATCACGATACACAGCCAGTGGATTATCCTGGGACAAAAGCATGTGTGTGCATCCAAGCTACCGGGTAAGAACCACATGCAAAAATCCAGCTAAAATACAATGCTGAAAAATACAAAAATATGCGTTCCAGAAAATAAACATTGATCTTGAAAACCGCGCATTCGTAAGTACATAATTTTCCTTGAGAAATTATCATTGCTTTTCACATCTGAATTCATTTATCGGAAGGGTTATACAGGGATTCTGAACCAGTTGTCATGGCAATTGTGTTCAATCTGGATGAAATTGAAAGCCTTCAACGCAACGTCAGTAGAAATGATGGTTAAAACAATCCCAAAATGACTGAACTTGTTATGCTTATTCACTGTGTAGTGATTGTTAGATAAGAGGAACAGGGAAAAGGCAATATAATATATATATATAATATATAATATAATATAATATAATATAATATAATATATAATATAATATAATATATAATATAATATAATATATAATATATAATATAATATATAATATAATATAATATAATATATAATATAATATATAAATATTATAATACAATATAATATAATATAATATATATAATATATAATATATAATATAATATATATATAATATAATACAATAGTATATATATAATGAATTATAATATATATATACATATTTAATGGATGAACTGGTACAAAATGCATGAAATGTGGATTTCTCAATAATGACAACCTAACTGTAAACCTAGCATTTTGGGGTTGTTTCAATCCCACCCATAAAAATGGTGACGACTTGGGGATGGTTTATTACTGGCTTTACCACATTACAGGGTTTTGTTTATACAGGGGTGGATACTATACAACTGGCTTATTGAGGATTAAGATAAGCCATAATATGAATATGTTTGTTGATTACCAAGCACTACTAACCCAATAAATGTAAGTATTGGGGATTATGATAAGCCATTGCCAATACTACCATCACTAATCCCCAATATATCTGTTGATTATCTAAATCACTTCCGTTTGGATTAAATAGAGTGATCAGCATTCTAACAATTGGTAGTGTGTTGCTAATATGCTTCAATATGCTACTATTATCCTTAACTAATGTACTGCAAATTTGTATTAAATATTGTTTTTGGTTAAGGATAAGCAACATTAGTTAAGGATAACAGTACAATATTGAACCACGCTAAATGGTTCGTATTTCTTATATTGTACTGATATATATATATATGGATTAAATATTTTTATTACCCAAAAATTCTTTTGGTTTCTGCTCCTCTCAGGTGGTGTGTCCAAATCCGCCCCTGGTGCCGCGCGCCAAACCTCTTCTGGACGGATGGTGGCACATGGGGATCCGGGGTTAAGGGAAAATGCTAGTTAGTTCAAGTTAATCATCCCGGCTTAGTCATGGTTAACAACCATGTTTGATAGTGGCTAATAATGGTTGATAACGGTTTGTTAACATTCATGCCATTTAATGCTAATCATGGTTAGCAGTGTATGGGATGTGTATGGATAGCACTTAATGAACGGTATAGCGGACAACATAATATGGTTTCCCGTTCGGAAAACGATCGACAAATAGTCGGTTCTCCAGCCATGCTCATACTGGGGATGTAATGAGGATCTAAGAGGCATATTATGGGGTAAATATGGGGGTATAAGGACGAATTGAATATATATATAATTTTATATGATATCTGGACATATATATACATGTGTATATATATACATTATATATATACATACATATATATATATACATATGACCGCCGTAATAAAAATTTGCTGTATGTGTGTGTGTCTCAGCATTGGTAATTAATGGGGAGATGTGGATATCAATGGGGGGATATTAGGGGATGTCAATAAGGATATAACATATGAAATGTACTAGTGTAGGATTACAGAACAAGATGGATATTTAGTTTGTCCAAGAACTGGGGATACCCCAAATGACCGTCTCAAATCATGATTAGCAGATTAGCAAGTTGGATTTACAAATACTCTATTTTCGAGATTTGGTGTTCATTCAGAAAAACCCACTAAATCTTGCAAGCAAACCAAAAATCATTGCTGGGTCAGAGATTGTGCCATTGTTGTTTTCGGATATTGCAACCTTGGACAAGTCCGTGCAGGAGCCCATGCTGATTCCTGCGTTTGTGCGTTTGCTTGTGTTGGTGACATGCAGCAACTGATGCACAAAGATATTGGCTTGTGGCAGTGGCACCAAGCGGCAAGAGCACAATGGTCCGATGCTCACAAATATGGAGGAGATCAGCATTCTCCAGATGGTTCGAAGCCATCACAAGCCCGGCCGCAGCGCCGCCCATGCGCAGCTTCCCGGAGACAAACCTAGACAAGATGTATTGCTGTGTAGATATGGGTAGATTATATATAACGACCTCACCGCGACGTAGCTGTCAAAGATAGTATCCCCCACTGGCAGTTGGTGAATGTATCGAATTTATGCAGATGATGGGATGGCTGAGCAGCTTGAACAATGCTGATTTTGTGAGATTTGACTAAGTGACTAAATGTGTGAAGCAAGAAACAAAAATCGCAAGTGTGTGTTTGGTGCCCGTGCATGATCACTACTATTCATTGGATGTTGGTGGTTTGTAAATACTGGGTATATGGGTATGCTTCAAAGTCTGACATTTCAAACAGCAACAAACACCAGATGCAACAAACACCAGAGGCACAGGGTATGCTGGTATAGGTTAGACATGTTATATAGGATTATAAATTATAGGTCTATCTAAAAATCATATATACCCCCCAAATAGCCATTTTTGCAGGGAAAATGCTGCTTGACCACTGGATTTAGGGGCATCCTATTTTCAGGCCACACCATATATCAAAGTATCGTGGTGACCACATATTTACACCCAAACCATCAAACCCACGACCGCTGCAGGAGCCCCATGAGTTGGAAAATCGCACGTGGCAAGCGGGGACGTCTTTGCGCTATCAGTGCGAAGAGCCTTTCACAGGCGGGAAGAGGTGATGGTAGTGGAAGGTCAACATAGGTAAACTGGGCTGAATGGATTGCAGCCATGAAGTGAACTTACTTGGGTATGGATCAATACCTATTAATACCATTTTTAGTGGGTTATTCACATCCATAAATCCCAGCTATAAACAGCGACAAAACAGCCATAAACAGCGACAGAATGCGAGGCGTGACCCCTGAACAGTGCAGCAACAGGAACCATAGGAAACTGTACAGTAAACACCACCAGATGATCTCCGGAGGCACGATCACAGCTACCTGCGAGGACTCACGGATTTGCGGGGATTCATGGGGATTATATGAGGATTTATTTATATATAATATAATATATATAATATATATATATAATATATATAATATATATATATTATATTATACTATTATATATATGGTGTTTTATCATCTTTCACACTAATACCATGGTCCATTGATATTGTTTTTGTTTATTAAACGAATGGTAAGTGCCTTGGAACGAATTGAGTTTTTTGAACATCTCTGGGCTTTTCTGGTCTTAACTTTTGACCGCGAAGCTGGGTCCATAATGATTGGGACATCTCATTGGTCATACCCAAAGTACCAGCCATTGTGTTTCTCCTTTCAGGATCATTTGCGTAGTGTCCAACAGACTTCATGTTAAGATCAAAATATGGCAAACATTTGGAAGAAGATTGCAATATATTCATATGATTTCATATATATGTATACATGCATATATACATAATATTTCAAGATATTCCAAGATGTGTCCGCCCCTTGTGATTCTGATCTTCTGTGCTTTGGAAAGGGACGGATCACCCTCCGATAATCAAACGTAGCAGTAGAACATCCACCATTTATAGATGGCTTTCATATTTGAACTTTCATTTATAGCTAGCCACGGTTGATTGCTGGAGAGTATCGCAAAATGAATGGACAGGACGGTTGCGTTTCGACTAGTGGCTGTGGGTTTGGCATTTCCCCACAATATCACTAGAACATGAAACATAATTATAGAATTACAAGGAATTACTGTAATCAACAGTTGGGTTTACCAAGTTTACCATCAAATTAACAAGAATGCTATTCAAATATGTTTGGACATGTTTGGACATACTGTAATTTTGTTTGCAAGATTACTTGTGTTCTTGCCTGATATTTTTCCCAAAAGCATCTTCGATGCTTGGGTTCTCGTTTAGTTGTTTAACCGCGTGGGGGAGCGAGCTGATTTGAACGGTGGTGTGCGGACGGTGTGGGTGCAAGGGAAAGGAAGGGAAAGGAAGGGAAAGAAAGAGAGAAAGGGAAAGGAACCGCCGCACCACCCCGTCCGTTGAAAATTGGGAACAGGGCCCTGTCATTTCAGGCATGCGTTTTCTGTAAATTCAACCAGTATGTTTTTGTGGGTGCAAAAACGCCGTTTTATTTACAGATGGACGGGTGGATAGATAGATAGATAGATAGATAGACAGATAGGTAGACAGATAGATGTATGTGCGTGTGAGCGTTACAACCATTCCTACAGCGCCTTGTTTGGTATTCACTATGACTATTGGTTTTATTTGAATATGTAGAAGGCGGTGCCCCCAAGTCAGAAATTGTGTTTTTACTGTACACCATGAACTTTAGCTATATCTACTTGTACCATACGCTTTAGACCTAGATATGTATAGATATGTCAGTTGTAAACCAACGTAGCCAACATAAATCAATTACTAGTTCCCAGGTGTTTTTTGTGACAACTTTTGTTTGTTATTTTTTGCTAGTCAAACGACCTCTTTGTTTATTGGGAACCAACAGCCTCTTCTCCCAGGACGACGGTTCCTTCCAACTCCAGGGCCGATGCGTGCGGCGCTGCACGACGCCGCCGGCGCTGCCCAACAGCATCGCTGTGTACAACAACAGCTTGGCGCAGACAGGTGCCACGTCTGCCGGATGTTCGATGAGTGTTTTTTTGGGGATTGAAACCATGGGATATGGGAAAAACACCAATAGTGTTTGAAAAACATGTTAAACCATGTTGATATATCCTTTTCCCATGAAAATGTTGAGGGATGCTAGGTTTAAAAGGATCATATATTTCATGGGAAAGTAAGATAAGGAGACAGATCACCCACAAATTGATATGTGGCACTCCTTAGGTTGCGTTTGAAAGTGGGGTTATAACGGCTACATACAGGAAAAAATGTTCCGGGGAAAATGATGGTTAAGCAGTGGATGGAGGACCTGTAGGAGTATCCAATTGTACGGCTTGTGAGGGACAAACATGGAGATAAAGAACTGGTCAACAAGCATGGTTAGTTACACACCATTTATGTTTGGGGTCAATCCTACGAAATGGGCTCTTATTGGCAGGGTTCATCACGAATTTGCCAGGTACATTAATTTCATAATTCACGATTTGATATGGTGATAGTCACTTTTTTTCCTGCAAGGGCGCTTGCCATTGCGGCCGGAAACCAATGCCCGTTCTTTTCCACCAGATTTTTGCGTGATGACTGTCTGGATGCTCGAAACGGTTGCCACAATATGATGATCGTTTTCGGGTGAACCGTTGCCACAATTTTGGTTCCAACAATGACTAAGATCATTTTTCAGCAGTTAAACCTTTCATCGTGGTCATCAACAAAGAATCCTGACAGCAGTTTTGCATGCACATGAACTGACCCCTGAACCTAAGGTTTTGCTGACTTTTAGCTCAACAACTGGATTTGTTTATCCACAATCGTGTTTTCTTTGTGACACTAATCATTCTGGAAGTGTTTCATTGTTTCATTTCAGGATATAGGATTCTGTCAAGCGGAAACGGCAAAAGCAGTGAGTTTTACGATACAGGGGAAACCAAGGAGGTCTGGTTCATAAACATGGATAAAATCACGATATTATCAAGACCATTGTTTGTTCGAGAATTGTATTTATGAAAAACGTGCAGGAACTAGAGTGAACCCTAATTTCGAATAAGCAAACATGGTCAAGACCAATAGAAAAAACGTACGTTCCAATATAGTTCGTTGATGTTTGTTGGTATTTTTGTTTCCGGCGCTTGAAAAAATGCGGAACTGCGGGCCGAGGTTTCTTCGAAGGTCTTCGTGTCACCTACCAATGTAGCCCAGGATACGGAGGCAATGAGGGGCTTGGGATAGTTGCGAAATCCTGTATCAGTTGGTAGATCTGGTAGTAGATGCTTTATCCATGTCTATCCCATTATAACAATTTTGCTTTATTTACAGTGTTTCACAGTTTCCGCTGTAGTATATATATATATAGCTAGCAAATGGTGCAGGATTTCCTCAATTCACAGTACCTCTGTTGAGTTTTTGTTGTAGGGGCTTGTGTATAGAAAATTAGATAATTAGATGATGGTTTATTGTGGATCATTACACACCCTTTTCTCAGCATACAGATGGACAAAGCACTATGGCATGGGATATGGGTACTTTTTGGCAAAGCGGATTTGTAGGTATCTAACATTGGTTTTCTGTTGTGGAGTGTGATGGTGAACAAATCAATCCTGGTGCCCTAACTGCTCTGATGGGGGATATGAGGATGATCCCCAGCTGTTGAATCCCCCAGGTTGCCCTTTGGGTATGCGCGCATTCAACAGTTTATATAGTTTCTCGTGATGTTTTTCTCCATTTGCAACTCATTGACGTCGGAGACCATTGCCAGCTTATATAGATTACAGGACATTACAGGTGAAACTAGTTCGCGGCCCTGGGGGCAATCCCTGAAGTAATCCCAAGTGTCTTCAGTGACAGTTTTCTTCTTTATTTTGTTGTTGTTGTTGTTGTGGTCGTCGTCGTCGTCGTTGTTGTTGTTGTCGTCGTCGTCGTTGTTGTTGTTGTTGTCGTCGTCGTCGTTGTTGTTGTTGTTGTTGTTTGGAAGCACCATATCAGCCCTGATACTCCCCAGTTTTGTTACCTACTTTGTTTTAGTCTGTTTCTCTGAAATCCACATGTTTGCTTAAAGCCATGTGTTGACGATATAATTTTATGATAATTTATGTGGTTATGAACCATGTGGATTCAACCACATTTAATCAATATTTGACATCATGTAACTGTGTTAGTGGAATCCGCATGTATCCAGCAAGTTTTGGCGGTTGAACATGGCTCGCTTTTCCTGATCAGCCTCAGTATTTGATTGAAATATCTGGAGAAATGATGTCAAAATCATTTGTAAAAGCATTTTTCAACTCTGAATCTGATTGAATCTGTAGTTTTTTGGGGATTTCGTACCACGGCAGGTACGCTCGTGGCCACCTGCAGGGAGGATGGCAAGTACAGCTGCTCGGCGCTTTAGGGTTCAACGGCACGACTTCGGAAACTCAGAGGATGTTTAAAAACCTCCACTGGATGGATGATATATAACAATATATGATACTGTAATAGATAATAGTAACAATACTAATGGATAATAGATGATAATAGTAGTAGTAAGAATGATATGCATATCAATATTATGATGATAATCGGGAAACATGAATCATATTAATTACATCAAAAACATTTTTTATCAATAACTATTTCTAATAGAGAACATGATGATAATCCAGTGGGTGGACAAGAATAACGATAATGTAAATCATAATGATAAGGGTAATAAGAGTAAACTGGAAACAAACAGTATGTAATTAGTAATAGTAGATGGCAATGATTATTTTCCTTAGAAAAAAACGATGATATTATGATAACAATCCAGTGGATGGAATGGGAGGGGTAGACTATGTCCAGACAAGCGTAAATCATCCCATTTACATGGTGCCAACATGGGATTGATGGGTTTATATGGGTGTAATGGGATTTAAGAAAATATACTATATATATACTGTACATATATATTATAGGTAATAGGTACATGTAATGGGATAATTTTGGGAGATATCACCAACTTAATATGATGTTTTCTGGATAAACTTATCAACTTACCAGTAACTTAACAGTTTCTTATGGGCCCATTGAAATCCAGTACCACTTAGTTCGAGAATTGACCACCTTTGAGCTGGGACCCATTATATAGATCTCACGCTTGTGATCTTGCCCCCATATGGGGCTGTCCGAAAATGGGGAAAAAAAAGGTCCCCGAAATGGCCATTTACCACTAGATTATACTATAGATTTGGATCATACAGAGGCCTCATGAAAAAGTGTGTTGATATTTTCTGGGATGCTATGAATCACGATTTCTTCTGGTATGTTTGGCGTGTTGTTTCCTGTTGTTCGTTTTTGTGGTTTTTTGGAGTGCAATGTACTGATATCATTTAATGCTCTGCAATGTGATGCGCCACATGATGTCAATGCATTGATGAAGGAGTAAATCTTACTGGTGCTTAGCAGGGAATTTTCGGGAATGATCCACAATAATAACTATCAATAATCATCCCATTCCCTCCATTCCCATCCATTCCCTACTAAGCGCCAGTAAGAAATTGATTATACTCAACCGTTCTGCAAGGCAATTTGTGAAAATTTCTTGCCATGCCTCGGCTATCGTATTCTGTGGTCTGAATCTCGTCCATGAACTTCGATTTGGTTGTTGGATTCATTGCCCACTCTATGCATTGTACCATATACCCTCCTGTAGTTAAACCGGGCAATGGAACATCTGTAATTTATAAATGGATTCCCCACTAACCCCTATGTTTTTAGGTGATTTTCCAGCTAGCCATGTTTGATTACCAAAGGGTACTTCACTAGTGAAATGTCATTCTAACATAGGCTGAGTCTCCCAGTTCCAAGCTGCGAGGTGTTGAAGGCGGCTGCAAGCTGCGCTGCACCGATCTGCAGAGTTTTCTGCAGAGGGAGTTTGGCGCATCCTGGAAGGTGAGGGGGTTGGCATCTCTTGGCTGGTTGGTGGTTTGGAACATTTTTTATTTTTCCATCTATTGGGAATAATAACCCCAACTGACGAACTCATATTTTTCAGAGGGTTTGAAACCACCAACCAGTTGGTTTTTAGGCTAATGGATAGCTTTATGGTACATATATCACATGTGGCTAGCCGTTAGAATCCCCGAACTAAATGGAGCTTTTGATGCGACAAAGATCTTTTTAAATGGCATTGCCATGGATTACCCAAGGGTATCTACAATTAATGATAGTTATAAAATGTTATAAACCAACTGCTAGCTGGGGGTCGCCACCTTTTTTTTTCCGAGTTTCGATGTAGATCCCAGGTTTTAGGACCAGGTTTTTCGACAATTCCCGTTCCAAACTTTTGGATTTTGACTATTTAGGTTTGTAGGATAGGGTGATGTGGTAGACCGATTGTGTGGTTTGAGTGGAGATTCCTATTGAAGAAGGTGAAAATTGTGGTACTCTGTTTTGGCGTGCCTAAAAATGTTGGGGGTTTAGATAAAACAGTGTATATATGTACTGTAAGCCCAATGATGATTGATTTATCTGCCCTTTTCGTTGAATAAAAATTCAATATTGGTTGGTTAACAACCCTCAAACCATTTGTTCAGGTTTGGTGTGAAAACAGGGTGCCCTAAATCCATGGGTTGATTATCATGTTCCTGATCAAAATGAGCATAAATTGGAGGAGTACCACCCCATACACACCCCAACGACTCAGACTCAGATTATCTGGTTGGTGGTTTGGAACTGTTTTTTTCCATTTCATATATGGGAAAATCCTTCCCATTGACTGTCATATTTATTCAAGATGGTTAAAACCACCAACCAGTTATTAGTGATTTATTGGGTGATTTATCCCAGTGGCTTCCCATGAGATCCCCATTTACTGATGATTCTCCTCAATTTTGATGCTGAAATATCATGAAATATCTCCACCCCAGAGATTCCCAAGGGGCCAGAGATCTCCCAGAGATCCCCAGAGATCTCCCAGAGATCTCCAGGACGAGCTTCACATGAATTCTTCCGAGAACCTGGATCTCACAGGAACTGGGCAGGTGACACCTGAGGAAGAATGGTGGTATTAGAACACAGAATGCGGATATAAAATATAGAATATTTAGATACAACAAGTAATATATATATATATATTTATTTATATTTATATTTATATTTATATTATATATATATATATATGGTTGGTGGTTTGGAACATTTTTATTTTTCCATATATTGGGAATAGTAACCCCAACTGGCTAATACTTTTCAGAGGGGTTCAAACCACCAACCAGATTTAGATATAAAAAGTTGATATACGTGGGCTAAAGATTGGACTAGTTTTGATATGACGGAATATTCATGGGAAACATGGGGGGATATAATATGATTTGCCATGGTTGTGACTGAAATCGTTTGAATGATTAATATATATCACATATTATATTAATGTATATTATAGAGCTTCGCACACCGGCGATGCCATAAGGGTTGTTGATCATGATGGATTTGAGCAGCAAACATGCGGAAAACATGGATATCAGGGGTATGAAAGGGATGTAAACCAACAAACTGATTTGGATTTTCCGAAAGATGCTACGATGAAGTCTTGACGTCGGGATGGATTTGGATGCCATTTGTGTGCAGCTGCGCGCTACACAAAGAATCAGTCAAAAGTTGCCCCTACCCAAGTTGGGCCTGAAAGTGGTGTGTATTAGATGATATACTGTACATTCCTGTACAAAAAACTCCCTCAAAAGTTGACCTGAATGAGACACGATACAACTGAACTTAGCAATTTCTAGCCTGAAAATTCGGCTCCTGATTTTTTTTTTCGTTGATTTTTCTGATTTCCCTGGCCGCCTTCGTTATCCCCCTGGGTCCAGGCGGATCTGGTCCCACTGCGTTGTGGCGTGGGCCTGGAGGGTCAGCCTTTGGCAGCATGCCATGAGGGCAAGTGGCGCTTGCTAGGCGCAACAACGTGGAGGTTTTTAACGGGAGAATCAACCTTGCTGAATGTTGAAGTGCCATTGTTGGACTAGTTTGATATATCAAACTATGCTTTATGATGGTTTATGCTAAATATTCATATGATATGATTTGTTGTGGTGGTTACATGAGGTTATAAACCAAGAAACATGACTGGAGAGCACCACCTTGTATGATTTATAATGAAATATGGTATTTCGTAGATACCTGAAATGAATTGAGTTTTTATGTAAAACCCAGGTTTTGGAGATGTTTTGCGTAGTTCACTTGGACCAAACTAGAATTCAGCGAAAGATCAGCGAAAGCTTCATCTTGGAGTCATTTTGGAGGGAGACGGACCTGTTTGGCCCTGGATGGTCTGCAATCAGACAGGGCGAATTTTGATGATTTCCCAGCAGCCCGCCATGGTTGATTACCGGGTATGTTTGAACGTAGATGCTTGTTGCTTTTACAAAAACTCCGGTAATTCAACATATAGCAATTGAAAATGGCCCATTTGTCATTTACCATACATATATATATATATCTAGTAAAAGTGGCGATTTCCATTAAAAAAAATGTTCGTTTCACCAGATGGCCAGTTGTTATATGGTACCGTGTGCCATCCTGAGATAGGCGCCTTGGCCGGTACAGGCGATGCCTGCCGGCCCTTCCAAACCTCACAGGGATGCAGGTGCCGCCGCGAGGGTCCGGTTTTAGCCACGAAGAGACAAAGCCAGAAATGACAGTTGAAAATGGGAAAATGGATGGGGAATGATGGTTAAATGATGGAAATGAGATTGTTTTGTTGGAAAAAATCATCCCCAGAAACGATCATTGACAGTTGAATCATTTCAATGATGTCGTTTCCTTAAAAATGCAGGCCGAGTGACTAAGTGCGAGGCATGGCCATTTTGAAACTGCAAAACTTCGGGGATCTTTGGGGCTGACGTGGCTAAATCCACGACATGTTTTAAATAGACTTCACGCTATAAATCTTGGCAAATCAGCACATGATTTTCTCAATCTGTTGGTGTTTGAGTTGTGATGCGCACCAAGCATTGTGTATTCTTCAATTCAGTATGGGCATGTTCAGGGTGCAGGAACCACATCTTGGCAATCTTCATCCTCCCCATGACATCGTAGAAAAGTGCACCCAATCATTGGCATCTGTTGGCACCTGCAAGGTGTAAGCTTCGATGGAAGTACTGCAAGGGGCTTTTCCAGAGTCTTGGCAGATTCGGTCCTAGATCACCCCTATGGCGCCAAGCACTGTAACAAGATACCCTCGGATTTCACCACCTGTACCCTCTGGTCCAACGTGGCCGGAAAGTCCCCGAACTAAATGTAGCTTTGAATGGGAAGAAAACATCTGATAAATGGCGGATTTTCAATTGCCATGTTTGATTTCCGGAGGGTATCCGGAGTGATTGCTGTTCTTGTTGCTTCTGTTTTCATCACCACTCGAGCTTTGGACTCCACATGTGCCGCATGTTTCAACCTAATTGCACCAGCATTCTCGCAACATCTCATAACCCATCTCTGAATGGGATAGACCATGACCCCAGTAAGATATGGTAACTTGCTTCCCAGCATAGGATATCATAGGATGACCCAAGAGCCCTGGCCAAGGGCCCAAGGGCCCCCAGATTTATTTCGGTGAACCTGGATGGGTAATGCCGACGCTGTGTGTTTATCGTGTGTCTATAACACTCCTTAAAATGTAGGCTAAAGAGGCTAAAGATCCGATATTTCTCATGAACATACATGATTGTGCTTATCACTCAATCGATATAAATCAAAAAAACTTAATAATATCCGGTATCAGTTGTTGATTAGATATCCAGATTTTGGTTACCCATGTGATTAACTAGTACTCCAAATCCCATGGTCGATTGCCATTCTCCGCGAGCCACGCCATGTATTGGGGTATGGGGATGGTCATCAATCCATTTTCACAGGGATTTATGATCTATGACAGACAAACATGATGACCCTCTGGTAATCTAACATAACTATGGAAAGATCCACCATTTTGAATGAGACAATCAACTATTTCTATGGCCAGTTTCAATAGCTTTTTGTATGTTTACCAGGCCGGGTACCCATGATGTTTGGATTCCCCATGTGGGACGACCGTCCCCCAGGAACAAGTGCATCCTTTGGCACGGCTGCCACCCGGCCAGCGAAAACGACGCGCTCAGCTGGTGTCAGGCGACGGTGATGAACCGCTGGGGGGCCTCCAAGTCCTAAACCACTGGTTTCTATGGGGTATATTTCATATTAGGGGGAAGGGATTAGTAAACCTGACTAAGGGGTAAATCATCAAAGAGAATCATGATTCAGCATCAAAAATGGCGATTGAAAGTGATTGATTCAATATATGTAATTGCTCCTCAACCAATAATGGGGAACCCACATGCCAGCTGCGACTATATGAATTGGGGGATCAACGTCCAGTTGCATCGCCAGGTGGTCCGGGGGTGAACATTAGTGACATTCGGTTGGACACACGTGAATGACACTGTTTAAGTTCAACGTTTGTAAGACCCACTATTACGGTTATTACGGTCAAATTCCCTGAGACCCCGAATGATAGGACCCTAGGATGTGATAGGGGGTTGGCATCAAAGATTGTTGACCAAAAGATTGGCAAAAAGCGGACAAACAGTCTATTTCATCCAAATTTATCTTGCAGTTTAGGTATCTCTGATGATAAGCCTACCCAAAGAGATCCGAAGGGCATAGCCACCATTGGTAATGAGAATTCTTAGTGCCATCACAATGAATCGCAAAAGAGGAACTATGTCCATTCATTGGCTCTTGGTCCATTCATGATGTTATTGGAAACTCCGAACAGCGTATCATTGGGAGTTGTTCAATCTGGAGGCTCTTGATTCATGATGAAGTCATATTGGGGGTTATGCCTACCCAGTATGAGACGGAATTCTCGACCTCAAGAACCCATCGATGCGGACAAAAACATCTCCGGCAATCTACCCTGGAAGATAGCTGCTATCCCCACTGACCGCCTGAAGAAATGGCTTTGGAAGATGCTTTTTCCTGTCTGGAAAGTGTAACTTTCCTATTTGTTTGTCAAGTCAGGAGCTGGCCTATTGTGGGAGTTTGATGGATTTTGCATACGCCATATGCATCCATATGCATCATACAGCTGTGTTTCGGATTGAAAGCAAATCTCCACTGGTTGCTTCAAAGACATTCCAAAGTTCGAAACACAGGCTCCATGGTTGCTTCAAAGCATTCCCAGTGACTCATCCAGTCGACTCGCAGTCGAGTTCTAGGTGGAAGCCAACACTTGCGGCCGAAACACCTGGGACTATTGCGTGGGAGAAGGTCTTCAGGAAGCCACTGAGGTGCGGTTTCCGTTTCCGTGGCATAAAGCTACCATGGGGATGGTTTCTACCATGAAAATGCTGTTGGGGATGGATTATGAAATTGGGTTTATATGGGTTTACATTACAGTAGAGTCCACAACTCCGCAACCATCTGTTAGTATCAGATGCATTTCTGGACTAAATCTCCATTAGTTCCCATATGTATATATATATATGTGTGTGTGTGTAAGTAACATCAGGTCTAAACGTAAAATTGCTCAATTGCTCCCTATATAGAAACTATCAGTTTAAATCTGTACAAAAGTATTACGCATAAGGAAATTGTACAGCATTTTTGCATACCCTGCCAATTTCCTCTGCAAAGTTTTTTTCCCCACATCTTTGTGTGGGGTTCTTGTTTTTGGTTGTGCACTCGCGTCCGCTCCTCCTCCCGCCCCTCCTACTCTCTCACACACAACTCTCTCACACACAACTCTCTCACACACAACTCCCTCACACACAACTTACTCACACACAACTCTCTCACACACAACACTCACACACAACTCTCTCACACACAACTTGCTCACACACACAACTCTCCCACACACACCACTCGCACACACAACTCCCCCCACACACACAACACTCTCACACACAACTCTCCCACACACACACACACAACACCCTCACACACACAAATCACTGTGGCAGGCGTGGCGCTTTATGGCACTGGGCTGGCTCTGGTGGCGCGCTTGGTTCCCGTTTGTCGCCGTTGACGCCGCGGCTGTTTGTGTGGCAGGCATGGCATTTGGAAGCATCTGTAGAGTGAAGAGAAACGGAGATGAGAATAAGAAGATGAAGAGGAACAAAAAATGAAAAACAAAGACTTGAAGAGAAAGGGATTCAAGACCCGTGACACAATTTCCCCTTCCCCCGCCAGCTCACACTGGGTGATTTCTGACTTCATGACCTCCACCTCGCAGATGAAAGTTTCCTGAGCTATCCACAGGGCAAATGGGATCATAAATTTGAAGACATCACATGTCCAAACGTGGTTCCTGGTTGAAAGAAAAACAGCACCCCATTTAAAAATATATATATATATATAGATACAGTCGATACAGTTACATGAAACTCATGAAAGATTATTGAGACATGCTTCAGGATCCTACCCGCAGCACTTGACGATTTCTTGAAGTAGTTTACCCCGATTCCCCTTACCCTTAGCCTTCCCACGGTTGAAGATGAGAATTTCATTTGAAACCTTTTTTGGTGCCATCGGCTGGTGGGGTTCTGGTTCGCAGATCAATGGCTGGTGCTGTTGGGCACCATCCGGGCACCTGAATGGGGTGAGAGGCCAATAGATTGGAAAGGCTCGAAGGGTTGAATGGTTCAGCTGCTGTGCATCAGGAAACAGAAGATGCACACATTCTTCAGCATAGTCTTCATAACATAAACATTGGGATCGACAGGCGGTCAGAGAATGAATGTTTGGGGATCTGAGGTGTCCGCAAAGAAATGCAGAACCCCCGAAACCCTCATGTCTCCGAAAGGACTGGGGATGAAGAGTTGGGTCTTCATTTGGACTAATTACGAAGTTTCTTGGCTGACCGGCCTGGGAAGTGGGAAGATGGTGTGCCACACCTATGGGGTCTTTTTTGTAAGGGGTCCTGTCCTTTGCGGAAACGTGGGTGTTAGCTCGACATAGCCACGATTTCCCGCCATTTAACATGCACGGACAGTCGGATGGATTTTCAGATGCTGGCTTGCCAAACGAAAACCTCAAATCATCTCAAACAGATTTCAATGTGAGGACTGGAGGAGCATGTTGAACAAAAAGGAACCTTGTTCAGATTGCAAGTCTGAAATGATAGTAGTTGTGGATGCCGCTGCTCTGATGAGGCTTTCATAGCTGTGATCAGGTAGTGCAAGTCAAGCTGCTGACAGCCTCAGAGTCGAAAAGATGTGGTCTTTGATGCATGTGTGTCAGCACTTTCGAATACCTAGGGCAGAACATCTTATGACAGAAGCTGTGCCAATCGCGGGTCAGGCACCCACTCCTAGATCTACGCGCAGGGATGCACAGACGGCAGCCCGCAGCCATGGAGCCTGTAACCTTCAGCTTTGCACAAGTACTCTGGGACTTTCTGGGGGCTTGATGGGTTCTGGGGCGACCCCGCTGACCATGGCAATGTCAATGAAAACGGCGACTGCAGCAGTTGGAGCTGCATCGACTTCTGCAGCGATCGCAGGAGCAACAACTGCAAAGACAGCAGTTCCAACATCGCCCATTTGGGTTCCAGTGGTGACTGGGGCTGCAGTGGTTGCAGCTGTCTTAGCAGTTGCCGCAGGAACAGCTACATTTCTGCAGTTCGCATGTGAGACCCAGGACTCCATGGACGCTCAGAGCGCATCGGCAGACCGCGTTCCAAGAATTTACGCCAAAGCAACCTACAGCATGCCACTTGCCAATTCTGCCAAAGGCTGGGTGAGGGGCTACAACGGCCTTGTTTTCAAATGCACCCTGCACACTGTGTGGCAGGCGTGGCACTTATGGCACTGGGCTGGCTCTGGTGGCGCGCTTGGTTCCCATTTGTCGCCATGGACGCGGCAGGCGTGGCATTTGGAAGCATCGACCTCCATTCTGTGTGGCAGGCGTGTTACTTGGCGCAAGTGTCTTGGCGCAACTGTCTTTGGCCACACATGGCACACAACAATTTCACACACAACTCTCACACATACAACTCTCTCACACATAGCTCTTTCACACAATCTCTCTTCCACCATCTCCACGCAACTCATACCCACTTTCTCACACACAACCTTCTCACGCAAACAACTCTCTCACACACAACTGACCCCCACAGGTCTCTCGCACACAACTCTCTCATACGCACCTCTTTCACACAATCTCTCTCCCACCATGTCCACGCAACTCACACACACACTTTCTCACACACAATTTGCTGACACACAACCTTCTCACAAGCAACTCTCACGCAATTTTATCATACGTACCTCTTTCACGCAATCTGCCTCCTGCCGCCTCCACAGAACCCACACATACTTTACTTTTTCAAATGCATATTATAAACCTTCTCACACACAACCTTCTTACACAGAACTCTCTCACTCGATCTGTTCCACCATCTCCTTTCTCTTGCCTGCCTTTCCCATCCCGTCTTCACCTTTTTTTTGCTACTTATTGGGAGAAATCTGGTCCTTTAATTTATCAATTACGCCTTTTGGTTGCATTAGAAACTGGTGTGCTGATTTCATAGAGGTGTATTTTCTGGTTCTGATTCTATAGTGAGCCTCTTGCGGGGTTTTGGACTAAACGTCCTCGACATGGTGGTTCTGATTCTATAGAGGGTAATTTTTTGTTTCAAGAGCCTGATTTTATCATTGTAGAAAGTGTTATTCTTGTTATCAAATTGGGCAAGTAAGAAGATCTTTGCTCTCAAGTTCCTTTAATTTTATTTATATTGTCAACAATGGTTGATAATATCAATGAATAGGATTTGAGATTTGTGCCCCTCCCTCCTCATGTGGTTCCTCGCTTGCATGAAGAGCTGTTTTGAACCCTGCTCACCTACATCTCCAAGCCACAGGAACCACTGAGGCACAAGAAAGTTTCACGGTGGTTTAAGGTGGTCTAAGTATACATTGGTGCAACAGAACGGCAATATAATTTCTTGTCAAGTATCTTCATGACAGCATTTGTTGCATGAGGTGATTATTATATATTTATATACAATTTAGTATTTATTTTTTGTCTATTTGTCATATCGTGTACTGTCTGTTTGTTTCTACTTGTTTTCCATTCACTCGCAACATCACCACATGGAGGGAGGAACCTGGGTTTCCGTGGGTTCCTGATTCTATAATATTCTATACACGGGTAGGGGTGCATGGGTTTCTGTGGGTGAGTTCCTCTTTCGTAGACTAGCATAGCTGGCCATTTTTTAAACCAAACCAAGAAATCACAATAGATCACAAAAAAACGGATCTCCAGTGTATTTGTTGTTTTGACCTGTTTCATGTTGAATCTATGTCAGATGCCCTGCACACGGCTCTGTTCAATCCATATGTGCTTTCCTCTCCAGACTTTCATCTGTAGATTTTAATGGTTTTAATTAGAACGTTTTACTATTTTTATGTTTTTTAATAGTTCACGATGATTTAAAACATATTTGCAGTTATTTTAGTTCGGGTTTATAGGGTTCCAAAAATAGTAGGACAAAGAAGCAAACAATTTTCAAATTGCGTGCCTGTTGTCACCTATTGTCTACAAAGGACTTGAAAACATGATTTTCCGATGCGTTTTGCAGATGGGCCAAGTCAACATTGAGAAAAACCCGTGTGCACCGTGCCTTCTCAAAGGCTCTGATCCTATAGAGGGGAATTCCACAAAAATGGTGCATTAAGTCAGTACCCCGTACTCCTAGATTCTATAGAGGGCCATTTTGATGAGGTTTGTGGATTCTGTAGAGGGAGGGGGGGTGTATACATTCCCCATTTATCCGTTTCAAAAGAATCTGTGAATACAGGGTAATAACTGAATTCGAAGGGACATATTTTTGCCAGGTCGGTAATTCCATGAATTTCCCCGAATTGGATGAATGATATGAATATGAATGCCTTTTATTTGAGATCAAGAAACACCTAAACCCATTTCGAATGGAAAAGAGGGTTCCACCGGAAGCAAGGTTGTTATGCCATCGGAAACCCGCGCGGTGTTCCTCCGCTTCGGGCTTTGCGCCGGGGCGCGCCTGGGGCGGATGGCCGGCGAGATGTAGGGTATAAAGATACCCCATTTATTGATATTTATAGATGCTGGGTTTGAATTGCCTTTTGTCGGGAATTTCCATTTCTCCAATGCCATGGTCATTGACGTTTTACCGTAATAGGAAATCATCGAAGTTGCGGTAGCAATAGAATTTGAATTGGTTGGTATCAGTACAGAACCATCCAGTTTCGGGGTTTCATAGAAGTTCATTGGTTTGATCCATGACTATTGCTTGATGCCCCCGTTAGTGACAAAGTGGCAGAAGATACCACCTGGTGCAGGCGTTTGGTTGCGGACTACACTTGCATCAACTAGTTTACCAAGAACACCAAGGGTATGACATCTCTATACTCGGATGCTGCCTCCATTTTATCACATCTGATAGCTGAAAATTGCCACGTATGATATCTGGTGGTGCTAACCCAAGAAAAAGGGATGAAAGCGTGGATGAGTATTCACGAAGAAGACCTATCACCTTATGTGAACAGAAGGGTATAGGGCGCCATTTGGTTTTGATCCTTAGGCTGATGGACCTCATAAGAAAGCCTAGTTGCTCATGGTTTGTATAGTTACAACATTACAAAACCATCATATTATTTAATTTAAAAACAATAACACCCAAAAAGATGGAACATTAAATCATTAAATGTATTCATATTTACATTAAATGTATTCATATTTAATTTTTAATCCTTATTCTAGCAGTACTTTACTCTTGAATCTTTTTGCTGGTCAAAACGCCATCATCAAACCATCTAATTCACACCATAATGACAGCCACAATAAACATATACATAAAACATATTAAAACATGACATAAAACCCATCGATTTCAGATGGAATTCCCTCACCAGGACTGGACTGATGGGACGGGACGCCTCGAAACGCCGGGTACCTCGAAAGGCAGTGGTCCTTTTGGCGATTGCCCTGCTGTGGATTTGGAAGCTTCGACTTGGACGAGGTCCCAGGGTCCAAGGGCGCTTCTGCTTCAGACCACCTATGGCGGACCGTCAATTTGGGGATGATTCAGATGATTTATTCTGGTGTTATATTGTGTTTACTAACATGAACATATATGAAAATTATAGGATGTGTATGCTCTGGATGAATTCTAGTGACCTCGCTGTGTGAATTATAGCAACCTCACGTCGTAACGTCACTGGAATGATGCTCAGAAAGGGGAATCATTCTCAAGTTGCTTTACTTCAGCTATTTTCAGGTCAGTGAATTGGTATAATTCAGCCAGATATATCTATGGTTCATGGGATTTATAAACCAAATTACTACTGTGGTTTTACTGAGCAGGGGCTGCTAAGCCCCTGTTGACTGATGATTATATGGGGTTCTACTATCCAAAGCTATCCAAGTTTTGTCGGGATGCAGTCGCAATCCATGAGGTGGAAAATATGTGTTTAACCTAGTAGTGAAAAGGGAGAACAGAGGGTACTGAACATTTGTCGAATAGCGAGTTGTATGATGTATTTTATCATCTTATGGGATTATTGTTTAACCATCTTCAGGGAATATTATGGGGTTGATATCGGCATATTTTATGGGATACCTTTGACCAATAATATGTTCAAGAAAGATAACCTTGTTGCTTCGTTACTGTATTTGATGCGGGTTGAATCATCATTTAATTATAATAGGGATTCTACCCATCTAAAATGTCAGGGATATGATTGATCAAAAACGGTTTGTTATTCTCTATCATCATTTGATCGAAACTAGCTATCTGGTTAATTATCTATCTACCCATCCATCCCTCCATCCGAACATCCATCCATCCATCTATCTATCTGTCAACCTTATATGTTTATTTGTCTATCTGTGGGTTATTGTACGCCATGGACCGGGAACTCCGAGACACCAAACAGTTTAAGAGGATTATACCGATGCAAAGAGCATTGCTAAGTCGGTAAACAAAAAAAAAGAAAAGACATATCATGAATCACGATTTGTAAAAAAAACAATACTTCGCTACTTACCCTTGGAATTCAAAGAAAGATAGGAATTTAGCCATCCGGGAAAAGGTGAGTGGTTTGATTTGCCTGTTTTGTTTAGGGGTTTCAGCCACCAACCAGTCATACTGTACGGATCTGTACGGAATATCATCTGCCTAATTCACCTTGGTTGGGGGTCGAAATCGAATGCGGACCCAAGAAGAACGTAAACAAAGAAGCAGTTGCTGCGGTTCTTTTGTCTAAATTATAGTCTAAACAGCAAGACTAGAACATAGCACTAGTAAGAGGATTATGTGATTTCTGGTTGATGATTCCTTTGTATGTATGTATACATATATATATAATACTGTTGAATTTTGCTATGGTAAAAAGGGACTGGCCGTGTTTAGCATGTGGAGGAAACATTTGTTTGATGGTACTCAAGCTTGACACAGACCCAATGTCCAAGAACGGAGTGTGGGAATTACATGAGGTATACCGGTATACCCAACAAGGATGGGACATTCGTAGATGGTAAGAGGCTGGTGGTATTCTTGGATATTCTTGGATGGGCATGGACTGCCATGGAAATCTCTCCCCCAAACAAGGAAACTCTGCTGCTGTTATCAGAATGGATTGACATGGACCTGACTTCCTGGAAAGATTGGAGGAGTAGCCCGGAGTAGTCACTTTACAATCGAAATCGAAATCGAAGGTCACAACGCTCAAGAGGCCCAGAGATGTCTTGAACGCTCCCCAGGTTGTGGAAGGGAGCTTGCTCGTTCATCTCAATCTGAGAGCGCCAGACGACCAGAAGCCTTAGAATTACAAGCTACCCAATCAAATCCCTGAAAAAAGAGCAAAGAATTGAGCCTTTTCACTTACTATAGTATCTAATTGATTTCGAACGCATATCATTGATTTTCCAAATAATTGATAATTGATTTATATTTAGATATGTTGTCCGTGTAAAATATTGTTTTGAGCAATAAGATATACATAAATCCTGACTATCTATAATATGTTTTTTGTTCGGAAATTCAATCGGTTTTATTATTTCCTTGCCTATTCATAGAAATTTGAACAATTTAATATATAATTGCATTGATATTTCTCTATTTATATTAATAATTTTGATAATTTTGTTGAATTTTTGAAAATAAGTATTCGATCCGATTATATATTGAAATATATGTTCGAAAATATTTTTTGCATATATATTTAATAATTATAATATAATATATTATTTAATAAATATTTTCTTATTATATAAGAGGGGAGGGAGGTTGGAATAAATGATTTTTGGGAAATTTTGTATGTAGGTAATTTTGGAATTAAAATATTGAATTTTGAAAAAAATATATATATATAATTTAAAGATTGGAATTATTAATATTATATTGATTTTATTTGGGATTAATATAATAAATA
>CAMXCT020000204.1:0-32038 GCA_947184155.2 Cladocopium goreaui | reverse complement strand
CTTACACATACTTTTCACCCATATATTTTTCACCCAGAGACTCTTCACCCAGAAACTCTTCTTACACATACTTTTCACCCATATACTTTTCACCCAGCGATTCTTCACCCAGAAATTCTTCTTGCACTATTTTTTCACCCATATACTTTTCACCCATAGACTCTTCACCAAGAAACTCTTCTTGCACATACTTTTCACCCATATACGTTTCACCCAGAGACTCTTCACCCAGAATTTTTTCTTGCACATACTTTTCACCCATATACTTTACACCCAGAGACTCTTCACCCAGAAACTCTTATTGCACAGACTTTTCACCCAGAAACTCTTCTGGCACATATTTTCCACCCATATACTTTTCACCCAGAAATTCTTCACCCAGAAACTCTTCTTACAAATACTTTTCACCCACATATTTTCACCCGTAGACTCTTCACCCAGAAACTCTTCTTGCACATACTTTTCACCAATATACTTTTCACCCAGAGACTCTTCATACTTTTCACCCAGAGACTCTTCACCCAGGAACTCTTCTTGCACAGACATTTCACCCATATACTCTTCACCCAGAGATTCTTCACCCAGAAACTCTTCTTGCACATACTTTTCACCCATATACTTTTCACCCAGAGACTCTTCACCCAGAAACTCTGCTGGCACATACAGTACTTTTCACCCATAAACTTTTCACCCACAGACTCTTCACCCAGAAACTCTTCTTGCACATACTTTTCACCCATATACTTTTCACCCAGAGACTCTTCACCCAGGAACTCTTCTTGCACAAACATTTCACCCATATACTCTTCACCCAGAGACTCTTCACCCAAAAACTCTTCTTGCACAAACATTTCAGCCATATACTTTTCACCAAGAGACTCTTCACCCAGAAACCCTTCTTGCACCACCCAGAAACTCTTCTTGCACATACTGTTCACCCCTATACTTTTCACCCAGACTCTTCACCCAGAAACTCTTCTTGCACTTTTCACCCATATACTTTACACCCAGAGACTCTTCACCCAAAAACTCTTTTTGCACAGATTGTTCACCCAGAGACTCTTCACCCAGAAACTCTTCTTGCACATGCTTTTCACCCATATACTTTTTACTCAGAGACTCTTCACCCAGAAACTCTTCTTGCACATACTTTTCACTCATATACTTTTCACCCAGAGACTCTTGACCCAGAAAAACTCTTCTTGCACATACTTTTCACCCATATACTTTCACCCAGAGACTCTTCACCCAGAAACTCTTGTTGCACAGACTTTTCACCCAGAGACTTTTCACCCAGAGACTTTTCACCCAGAAACTCTTCTTGCACAGACTTTTCACCCATATATTTTTCACCCAGAGACTCTTCACCCAGAGACCCTTCTTGCACATACTTTTCACCCAATGTCCTTCTCTCTCCAATCTCCTCTAACTAGCTGGCCCATCTATCTGTCCATTGACTGAGCCCAGAAACCCCCAGAAAACCGGACCTGGGGGGAATCGATACCCACCGTCACTGTTTTGCCGCCTGGTACATTTCCCTGCAAAACCATACTAGTGGCCGGCCCATTTTTACCACCTATTTTCCCGATTTTTGACCCGTTTGACCACTACGCCCCCCAGACCCCCTATTCTCACTTCGTTCGCAAATAGCAACTAGCCAGCTTCCCGGCTGGCTTTCGTAATAACCAATATATGTCCCTTAAATAAATAATTAATTATAAATATTAAAATAAAAATTGTTATAATATAAAAATTTACATATTTTTTTCCCAAGTAAACGGTCCCCAAAATAATAAATTATTTTAATCACTAAAAATTATAGTAATGCCATATTTTTTTTCCGGGCGTACAACCTCCCAATATGATTTTTACGAGCTAATATGACTTAACGCTAGCATTTATATTTGGTATATATTTAAATTAAAACATTATATGTATATATATATATATATATAAATTAAATCATATAATTAATTATATATATTATATTTGATAATTTTTTAATATTGATTTGGATGGCATGATGTGTTTTCGTCTGGTTGTGTTTTCAATGTGTTCAGTGTTGGGATGTTCTGATTGAAATTGTTCTGTCTCTTGCGCATGCTGTAGATGTCGCGATGCGGCATCAGCGCAATGAAATCCAAGGCTTAGAGGTTGCCTCCGGCGGGAAGGATGACCGAAGATGCTATGAAAACCAATTACCCTCTGGTGAACTAACATAGCAATGGAAAATGGCCATAGAAATAGTGGATTTTCCCATTAAAAATGGTGATTTTCCATTGCTATGTTAGTTCACCAGAGGGTAACTTTTGGCAGAAAGCGGACAAAACACAGTCTCCTCTGGTTTTTTCAAAGATGGCAATGGGAAATGGTAATGTCATGGGAAAGCCATCAATAAATGGTGGATTGCCCATGCCATGTTACAAGACAGTGTTTTGAATCGTCATGAAAATTAGATCTGAATCTGTAAGAACCATTTGAAGTTTACCAAAGCGGAAACGAATCAATGTGAGCCTTGGCAGCTCCTGTGGCACTGTACGCGGGATCTCAGGGCTGATGAGATCTGGCAGTTTAGCATCGCATAGCATCCCACTCTCTATCAGTCTATTTATAAGTCCAATGTTTTATAGTTTTTCTGTTCCGTCCCTATACATTCAATTATCTGTGCTGGCCAGCAGTTCCAAATATCATTAGGTAAAATATCCCATCAAATCCAAATCTCCCCAGTGCTGGCCTGTTATGGTGATATTTCCCATTCCCCATGATATCCCTTGAGAAAATTACACCCAAGTCATGGAATCCACCCGCGGCAACTTCCACCGCCTCATTCGTCGTCTTCATCGTCCTCAACTTCCACCGCCTCTTCTTCCTCCTGCACATGATACCCGGTATATCTAGTGCTGGACTCATCAACAGTACAGTACACTATTTAAAACAAACTGGACAAAAAAAAACAGATATAGAGAACATATAGCATATATAGACTATAGACAACATCTACGTTTTAAGAAATATTCAGTGGATTTGGGCCATGTTTGATTGCCAATGGCTATCAGTAAAAAGCCATGATTCTGTGGTGGAGCCATGTCATGTGGCTTGCGGTGAAACAACTTCCACCAAAACATTGAACATATTACCCATAGGATCCATGTATGGGACATATGCTAACATTTGGGATATATGGATGGTAAATGTTACCATATATAGCATACATGGATCCTATGGGTTATAGATTAATCAAATACGTGTTTCGGTGGAAGTTAACATATTCAACCACTGATTATTCAATTCATCTCAATTACTTTAATTATTCATCCTATAACATAATCACTGTCATTGAGATCATTATCACAACCTACATACAATGTACAATGTATGGAAATATATACATTAATTAAGATCAGCCATCAAAACATTGAATACACGATTATACGTTCAGTCACGATGATTCAATGATTGGGATCATTGTCACAAAAAGAGGAGCGAAACCAGAAACATTTTGTGGCAAATCCAAGACTAAACCATCTCAAGATACATCATCTCAAAAATGGACCAATTTTGCCCATTTCATAACCCCTTTTCGAAAAGTATGGGGTCAATACTAGCGTCCCATGAATTTTCTGTGTTCAAACATATTTTCCCACACATATCCACAACCATCCCATTCATTCTCAGGCTTTTCACATGAATTTTCAGTTGAACTCCCAACAACCCAGAGCTCCAAAACCAAGTGTTTGCGGCTCCTCACCCTCCACGTCCTCATAAGTGTACTCAGACCTTGGAAAAATAGGAGATTTCCAGGGTTTCTACCTGCAAAAATATACCAGTGGTTAATAGTGGTCTATACCATGTTATACCTGCTCCTAGTCAGTGATGTTGAGGACACGTTAAATTGAAATGATCTATACCATGGATCCTCTGGACCGATCGCTCAGTTTCTAGCCTACTGACCAGCGATACTGGAATTCAATGTTGAGTTTGACATGTTTCACCTGTTTATAGCACAACAAACCATCAAATCCCATGAAAAGCTGCTAGTAGTTTCCTGATGTACCCAATGATGTGGTTGGTTTGGTACCATTTCTATTCATACATATTTCCATTTATAATTTATATTTATTATATACCATTTACTAACACAAATGGAGTTTAAGGGGTATCCCTCTATTGATCCCATCCTCGATATACCCCGGGTTGCCATGTCACGCTTCGGTGTAGGTATACTCAGACCTCGGATTCGATGAGGTGACGCTTAGGATCCCATTGGGAGGTACTTGTGATATATTTTCAGACGTTGTATGTTGTATGATTTGTAATTTCTATATTGTATATATATATATACTATATATAATATATGCATATATTATGTATATATATATATACGCGTGTTGTATATGCATATATATATGTGCGTGTGTACGCATATTTGCATATACAAATGTACAATGGGAATAGAATCGTACATCAATGCAATATCATGAAATGATGGTGATGCAATGGGGCTATAATTCTATATATATATACGTCCTTGCAACCCGTGTGCATGTATGGAATAGATACGCAACGGGTGTATAATGGGATGATATAACACCAATCATATTCGATTTATCACACATGGTGTTCCACATGTTCTTACTGGGGGTGGGGATTACATACGAAGTTTAGGGATGTAACGGCGCGAGTCAGTGGGAAATCCAAACAAATAGGTTACTTTGGGATCCAAAATGAGACCCGAAAATCTGAGCAATCTGAAAGGGGACAAGGCCAATGGGGCAAATCAGGGTATCAATGAAAGCATGTGAAACGAAGGGTATTTCCAGGTGTTTTTGGAATTGCCAATTCCCTTCAGAATGTGGCTCATAGTCAGAAATTGTGACCACTAAGTGGTCGCTCGGTGGGAACTGTGACCACTTGACTTGGGGGCAATGGCTTGTGCTCCCGCTGATGTAGCCCTTGCTGAGACTTCACACACCTCTTTTATTTACAGAAACAACCAACCAAGGTATGCTGAAAAGATACTGAAGATACACGGGCAACAAATAAATAATCACACAATCCACTGCAACCTCAATATGGTCTTGCACATATATTGAGATATTTTGGGCTAAACTTCAAGATGGCACCGTGAGTATGTCCCCAGCTCTAGTTGACCCCATGAAAGATCCCAGTCGCAAGCTCCCAGCAAGTCAGTCCCAAATGCTGTCTGAAAGTTGGAATCACCAAGAAGGATGGACGTAAATATAACATGCAACATGCAAATGACCATTTAAAACCCACCTTCAAACTAATTGTGGTTCCAATCTGTAAAAATGAATGAATGTTTCACTATGTTTCACTATGTTTCACTATGTTTCACTTCTCAGTTTATGTTTACTTCATAAGATTAATACACTGACTGTCATACAATACACCAATGGTGAACCCATCCGGCAGGTCCAGGCGGCTCGTTGCCATCTGCAACGGCTTTAGCTTTAGCGGCCACCTGCCATGGAATCGTTGCAACGCAACATCGGATCCACGGAATCTGTACCAAGGCTTTTTTGTGATATACCCTCTGGTTATTTAACATAGCCATGGTATAGATGGCCCATAGAAATAGATGGTTTACCGAACTTAAAAATGGTGATTTTCCCATGGCTATGTTAAATAACCAGAGGGTAATATACCCTTACAAAATCACTTTCTTCAAGTGACCCCCACCAACTGACATCCTCTCTGATATATATTCTGACATTCTATTTGGCATTCTTTCTGATATATATTCTGACATATTCTGACATATTCTGACATTCCATCTGGCATTCTTTTTGGCATTCTATCTGGCATATATTCTGACAGTCTGTCTGGCATTCTTTCCGGCATTCTACACTGGCACGTGTTCGGGCCCATGCGTGCCCAGCTGCATCCGGAGCTCGCGACAGAGTTCGGGCCCAGGCATGCCCAGCTGCATCTGGAGCTCCGGATAGGGTTCGGGTCCAGCTGCATCGGGAGCTCGCGATAGGGTTCGGGTCCAGGTGTGCCCAGCGGGCAGAGGAGGAAGAGGAAGAGGAAGAGGAAGAGAAGGAGGAGTTGCACCTTTCCTAAACTCTAGAGACCCTCGCCTGGCAGGTGGGGAAAAAAGAGCTACATGTAGAATAATCAATATACCTTTATAACTTTATAGAACTGAACTGACCAACATCATCCAACATGTATATATACATTTGAGGTATAAAAATATACCATGGGTCACCAGCCCCACTCTTTTGATAAGTATTTAATGAAAACCACGTAGCATCACTACTCCGAGTTTCTCGCCGCGCCTTGGGTGCTGCAACTGCCTTGGTGCTATCACATTTGAGTCTGTCTACAAATGGAAATCTACATTTGGCAGTGTGTCAAAACCTTGTACCCCTGGTGAACCCCAAAATAGCTGGTAAATGGATGTTCATTCCCACTAAAAATGGTATTAATAGGTATTGACCCATACCCATTTGATGGTTGGAAAAAGTATTATACCAATTACTAATGGATTCTCATGAAACTTTCCAGTTATAGATTCCGGATGAGTTTTCCTGGAAATTTTGTTGGGTGATGTTGGGTGATATTCCCCATGGCTCGAAAACTTTAATAAACTCGTTTTACCCAGTTGAATTACCATGTTTTGGCATATACACACATTATACACGCATACTTATATAGACATATACATCAACCCCTAAGTCCATGTCCATCAAATTCAGAATGTCCAGCAACATGTGACAATCCGCCCTGCCTCCAAAAAGTGGCATCATCCCATGGAATACAACAAGCAGAAACATGGCAAATGATGAACTAGCATGATGATAAACATATTTATGATGCACAACAACTAAAATGATGAACTTCTAATTTACCATATAAACATAAATTATGGACTAAAATGAAGTCAAATGGTCAAAAGGTAAATGTCCATCATTTGAACATCTGCCATTTCTCGTCAACAAATGAACTGTCATCATTTTCCGGGACCTTTTTTGAGGTTTGATACGGATTCCCAGAAATTGTCCCATCATCGGACTATTCGAATTGAAATCTGAGTTGGAATTGGATGATCGGACAGTTCACAGTAAAATTCACAGTAAAACGCAAAAAAAAATTACTGGTAAAATTTTATCGTGTCCGGTAGATTTCACCAACAAATCTTCAGATCTGCACTGATCAGCTGAACCATTTGCAACAAATAGGGGGTCTGCCTCCAAATCAATTGATGGTGGGTCTAGTGACCATTAAAAATCGGGATTTAGAGGGATAGAATATGATATAGTGGTATATAACATGATACAACTAACCGACTTGATATGGTATGATATGTATATATATATACATAATTATGTATATATATATAATTATGTATATATATATATGTATAACTATGTATATATATATATATATATATGTATACCTGTGGATCCAGCTGTAACCTTTGAGGAATTACTCGGGGTGTGATTTGAGAGATCAAGTCCCTTCTTAGGAAGTATTTGGATCTACAGGGACTGTAAAATCCCTCCTACTGATATAGTTGATGATGATAATCCCAAATTTGTAGGTGGTATAACTCCCTCGAACATATCATCAACCAACTGAGGTTTTGAAATTGATTAATTGCCGAACATGTATTCAACTGAAACCCTGCAAACATGGCGATATTTCGAACCATATCGACACTGCCAATTCTTGGACTACTAGTAGCGACCCCAACCCAAGCAGTTGGCCCATCGTAAGTGGATAGTAACAGTAGAGTAGCCGAGTTAGATGAATGGAATATCCCCAGTTATGTATATATACCATCTGGTTATTTAACATAGCCATGGAAAATCACCATTTTTAATAGGTAAAACCAGGTAAACCATCTATAAATGGGCCATTTTCCGTGGCTATGTTAAATAACCAGAGGGTATATATATACGTTTCTATGCGGGTTGTAAATCCTTGCAAACTGCAAGGGCACTTCCAAGACGTGACGAGCTCACGATCATACAATGTATGTCAGGATGAGAAACCCGTACATAGCACCAGTGTCTATTCAACAACCATCATGTCAAAACCTCTGATCAAACACATGTGTATATATATATGTATACATGTATGTGTATATATATATAACATATATCTGATCATATATATATATATATATAAATCATATATATATATGCATATATGTGATCATATGATGTATATACACAAAATTCATCAAGTATGCACACATTATATGAATGCATATGCATTGTATTTATCTTACCCATTGAGATCTCCGGCCGGCACGCGTGCAGCCGTTCCAGCTCCAGCTGTTCCCTTCGGCCTACAGGTCGCAGGTCTGCTGTTGGGGGAGGGTCATATCTCCCTTCGAATTGTTTCGAAAAAATATATTATATATGTTTATTGATGTTTTTTCAAGGTTGTTTTTTTTGATTCTTATATTGATGTTGATTTATTGATGTTTGTTGATGTAGCCAACAACAAATTCTGTTAGTAACAATGGGTATAGTTCATACGTTATATACGTTGCAGTCAAGATCATTTATGGTAACTACTGTACATCTCAGTCCAGGGATGTCATGAATAGCCATGATCATAGCCCATTCAAGACGGGATAGCCAATACCGTCACAGTCGATGATGTGCCGTCACCCATGATAATTTGCACCTCTTGCTTAGTGGGATGCTGAAAAATCTGAAAAGTAAAGTCATACTCCACTATTTCTTGGGATAGCTGTGAGTTAAACCCTTTCGTAACCAGGCACCTACTGTATATGGTCAAAATAGACCAATTTGAACAAGATAGTTTGAAGACAACATACTGTGCTTACACTCATATTCAATCGAGTTTAGCCCTTTCACCCAACGGTTCCGGATCGTTTCTTCTTCTACGCATTGTGAAGTGATCAAGTATTTATATCCAGGCCCATCACGAGATGCAGGATGTTCACATAGTTTCGATGAAAATCTACGAATTTGTGACTTTCAGAGCGCTCAAATAAACCCATATTAACCAGTATCATTGCTTGATATAACACCCATACAGTAAGCACTAAAAACAACCAAAACACAGACCTCGTGCAGTATATATGTATATATATATAATTATATATATATTATATATATTATGTATGCGTATGGCTTTTGAAAAAAAACAGAATCTATCGTCTACACTTAGAGAGTTGTTTGGTAAGTCACAGGCTCCTCTATTCTGTTCCACTTGAAGTTGCAGGATTGCAAGAAAACACCCCTTTTGGGGAAGCCACACCGATGTCGGCTACATCGCAGTTCTGGTATGCTACTTACAAACTCATTGCATCAAAGGTTGTATCCATGCTTTTGCGGTGGTTCCCATTATTTGTTGGACATATTTATATAAACAATATACATATATACTTATTACTTATATATCTATATACATACGTGTATGACTAAAACACCATATCTATCTGATATGCATACAACTATAATTCTGTGTTGTTGTTATCATATACTACATATCAAATACATATATAATAATTATATATAATTATGTAGGTATGTATATATATATGTGTGTATATATATATATACACGTTCACTTTCTGTCACTTTCGCTGCATGTCAAATTCTCGCCTTTGCTGCATTCACTTGCAGAATAAACATGATTATGATCCCTTACCATTTCTTTTTTGAAACCATCATCCATGTTTGGCAAACCATTGGCTAACGTCCCAAAGGAGTTTCTTTATCCCTGCCTTGGTGGAGGCGCTGTGGTGGTGGCTGGGCGCCTGAAGGACATACTATAGATGTAATCAACAACACTAAAAGTAAACAAAAACAACATAAATTGGTATTGTTTTGTTTTTTGGTGTATGAATATATATATTGGTGTATGAATATATTTATAATTATGTTTTTACTTGTATATATTCACACGACAAGTTGTTGTTTTTTCTAGAAAATTTTCAGATCGGCAGCCCCTGGGAGTGCAGTTTTCCCATGATTTAGGATGATATTTTGAGATGTTTTACTGCACTCCCAAAGGCACTTTGACAGCTTTGCCTGTGATTCATGCCAGCTTCCTTGAAGTACCCCACACTTGGTAAAAACCTTGGAAAAACCAAACATATTTCTAGACTCTTTGGAAGGGGGGGGGGCCAGCCAAGACTCTCTGAAAATTGTTTTTTTTGTTTTTTTTTGCTTTTCCAAGTTTTTTTGGTTTTGGTCACTTTCAGCCATCTGCACCTTTTTGTACACTGGCCGTTCGGTGTCTTCATGCGTTCAAGCTTGCAGGAACCAATCGTTTAACCACTGCAGCTATGAACATACTGGGTCTGAGGATCAAGACTGTGGGTTCCAATTTTGAAATGTTCGGCCATGTCCTAGATAATAACCTTAATTTCATGCTATACTTTTTTGAAAAACATGTTGCATAAATTGGTGGCACACTTTGCTGAAGTAGTACGACCACTGGAATCTGCTGTAGACTCATGTTACACTTTCTTGAAGGGATGCTACACAGATTTGCCAAGAAACTATTCACGTTTAAAACTACATATACATACATATATAATACATATATATATATACACACATATGTGCATCTTCAAAGGAAGGCTTTGGTGGAAGCTGTTGGCCAGATGGCCAGCTTGCCAGATGGTTCAAAATTATGGGCCTCCAAAAATACATGGCCCGAACTCACCAGAAATTTGTCCATTGAGAAGGAAGGCTTTCCTTGATTGACACAGATTTTGCACAGTTTGGAGTAATATGACATTTTTTTCGAGCAAATGCTGCACTAGTTTGAAAGAGATATTGTAGGTGATTGTGCTACAGCACTCTTTACATAGGCATGTAGCACTTGTTTACATTGCCAGAATTATATTTGAATAAGTTTGCATTAAGATTTATGATTTATAATTACAATGTATTTTGCATTGTTTGAAGCCATATTTTACTTTGTTTACAAAGATAAGATATTGCACATTTTGAAGACCTTTTGAAAGTCGAGTCACATAGCACCCTTTCAAAACAACACAACATATCCATAGAACAGTTGCACTCTTTGAAAGGCCATATTGCAGAAGGTGGTGCGATACTTGCTTTACAACAAAAAAAACATATGTTTATATAAACAGGCCTTTGCACCATCAATGGAATCTACAGTAGGCTCGTGCTACACTTCCTTACAATAATGTCGCACACTTTGCAAGCAAGAATCTGCACTTTCAAAGGTAAAAATGTTTCAATCAATGTGTCAGCAAAATGGCACTCTTTGAAAAACCATGCTGTAGTAGTTCAAGAATAGATTAAATCTTGCAAAACAGCATACTACATTTTCCTACAGGAATGCCATGATTTCAAAAAACATTCAGTACATACATAGGAGGGTTCTCCTTGAAAATGGGAAGTAATGCTACACATCTTTTAAAGAATGCAACAATGTTTGCAAAAGGTTGTTGCATACATGGAGGAATGGTGTTCTTTATGCAAAGTCATTTTACAAGTGATGTTTGCATGTTTATGTTCCTTCATTTTTTTATAGAGAACATATTGCATAAATTGGTGCCTGTTTAATATGCACATGTCCAAAAGGACTATTGCATATGTTGAGCGAAACTCCTGTAGAGATGTAGAGTCTATACATTTTTGAAGCAATGCTGCACTCTTTGGAAAGGCATTTGCACTTGTTTTTTTGTTGTTTTTATTTAGTGTTCATGTTTGTTTTGGCTAAAACTATGTATCTATGTAGGACATTGGGAGAGCTGTTGAGAATGCACTGTGGTCGCTTTTGTTACAGAAGCAACAATGTTTGGTTTTGGAAAGAACAGGGTTTGGTATCTTTTGCAGAAATGAAATGTCAAAAATGCAAAATTAATGGTGCTCACAACACCCCCATCCCTTTTTCTTCAATGCATTCAATCATCTTTCAATATGTGTGTGATGATCAAAACTTATGAAACAGCGCACTCCCACAGCCTGCCACTCACAAGATTTTCGCATGGGTGGTGTTTTTTGAGGGGGCTGTACCCAATTTTGGAAGGTGATGAATTTTTTGTTCATCTCGGCCCCAAAAATCTTGGGCAACTACGAATGCGTTGAGATTCTAAAACCATCTCCAAGTTTGAGGTTTATCAAATTGCGTATGTCTATATATGCTTACATACACCATTGTATACCTCTATTTGGGATTATGTTTACCATGACCCCCAGTCGTGGTTGGTGAACGGGATGGCAATGGCCCTGGGCAGGAGCTACGAAATCCCACATTTATATTGGACTAGTTACCCTAGTTTAATGTTCAAATCATCCACTGTTTGTCAAAAAACAATTGGTTTATAAAATCAGAAATCCAATGTTCTGTGGGTGCAAAAATCACCAAGTTTGTTCCTTTCAATACATCAAAATCACTTGGTTCTTCGTTTTTTGGTGTAAGCAAAATCCTGAGCTCGGATGCCATCAAATGTTTACACGGATCAACAATAAAAACTGTTAGGTTGTGGTTTCAAAATCCGTTTTTGATTGGCAAAGAAAAAACACAATTTGGATCAACTTAGGTCACAATGTTCAATCAGTTCAATCCCCAGGTAGATTCATCACCCATAGGATCCATGTATGGTATATATGCTGACATTTGGGGTATATTGATGGTAAATGTTACCATATATACCATACATGGATCCTATGGGTCATAAATTTCCGTGGAAAAATTTCCCCAACAAAACCCAGGTTCCATCACCAGCCTGGGAGCCGCTTTGGCCCTGGTGGCCACAAAGGGTGGTGCCTGGCCATGGGGATTTCATGGGATATCATGGCGTTTTGGGTTTGTGGAAAAAGGCCATAGTAATGGGGTATATCATGTTAAATCCCAACTTATGGAGCATTTCATGGGATATCATGGCCATATATATATATATACACATATATTTATGTATATGTATAATTATATATATATGTATATGTATGTATATATATATATATATGTATATACTTTGATAGCCCACAAAAAAAAATGTCACCTTTTGCTGGTTGTGGTTATCTTCCATGTATAGCAAAAAACTGACGGATTCAACCTCCCATCCAAGGCTGAGGTGACTGGGGGTGTGATTTAGTTAAGTGCCTTCTCAGGTAGTATTTGGATCCATAGGGATAGATAGTAACACCCAAAAAAAAGCAAACCCACATTATCTTAGGATATCTTAGGATTGGATATGACTGGATCTTACTTTTCTGTACAGATCGTTCTTCCAACCTGGCCACAAAAATCATCCGTTCACCGCTTGTGTAACCCTTGGTGAAATGTGATGAAATCCACGGGCGCTGCTTGGTAGACCTTGTTGACATCGTTCGGCTCTTGCTTGGTCGCCTGTGACTGGGAGATCCAACTGGGCCAAAATTGCTGAGGACAAGCCAGTTGACAATGATAACTAGCGGATACAAAATTGTAAACCCATAAGATTTTAGTAGTACTGTAGTGCAGTAGTCGTGGCCTAGGAAGTTACCATTGGTTCAGAATTTTATGATGCCATAAGAGTGACAAGATACAAGCAGTGGCAAGCAATGTTGGCTTCTGGAGCGTTTTTGGGAAGGGTGATATGAAACCAATGCTCTGGAAATATTGCAGTATCCTGTGACACAAATTCCAAACATTCACCGAGCTGGAATCAGGAGATTCACCAGTGACTTGCCACGTTTGACTACCGGACGGTATAGCAACCACAGAAAAAGTATTCGGATTTGACGATTCTATCATGTTCTATCCCGTTTTGGGGTTACTCTATGTCTACAATATATATATATATACAGATATACACATACACACAGTATGATATATATGTATAATGATTATGTTTACATGGGTGTGTCCTCAAGTTTCCAAGCAGCACAAAAAGGTCTTCTTCCTGGAATACAACAACTCGTCACCCACTGGGGGTGGCAAGATACCAAGAACTGGGTATGTTGACAAGACATGGTTAAAATTGGTCAAATGTTCAGGAAAAAAAATACTGTGCTAAACCATGTTAAACCCAAAAACATACTTTTAATTAACCCCAATTGGGGATGGTGCAAATGGCTTTGGCTTTACCTCATTATTCATCATTATTCACATCCAAAAATTCAACAAAATGGAGATCTGACTGACCTTCCAAAAATTAGTTATGGCATTGGGTTTGCCTCATTAGTCCCATCAATTCTAACAAACAAAACAGCATAGTTTCTGCCCAAATTATACTAATTCCTTAGCCTCAAAAGTTCGGCTACCTGGCTACATTGGGATAGTTACCCAAATAATCCATTATTCCAGGGTTCGGTCGCAGTGAGCCGAAATTTCAGCCGTCCCAACGGCTGCTTCTGCCCTTCACCAGGTTGTACACAGTTTTGAGAGCACGGCTCCAAATTCGTCAACTTCGATTGAGAGGTTGAAGTTGGATATTGTCAACGGGATCCCAATAGGTTGGTCGCCCGGCTGGACCTCTTCCGTTGCCACTGAACTGTCAACATTACCGCTACTCGTTGTGCTTAGCGGCTTACCCGCAGCGTCTTCCTGTTTATAGGGGATATGACTATGATATAACTATAGTATAATTATAGATAACTAACATTAACTAACATTAACTGACATTAAGTATTTAAGTAACTATACTTCGATGGGGTCAACCAACGGTCGCGCTTGGACCTGGACCAAAAAAGCCCCGTCCGTGTTTCCGCGTTTCCGCACCTTGGATTCTCGCTTCTCCCGGGATCCTGGAGCAAATCACCAGGGGTTTCTGGGATTTGTTGGGGAAATATTTGCCATTTCTGATTGTAATAAACCAAGATCACCCAAATGTATTGGTTCGGGGTTTCTGGGATTGTACTAAATTTAGTTACTAAATCCTATAAAACTGGTTGGTGGTTGAGTATACCAACCCCTCTGAAAAATGATGGAGTGAAAGTCAGCGATGATGAAATTCCCAACTGAATGGAAAGATAAAAAATGTTCCAAACCACCAACCACATCTAAATCACTCTAAATTGTATCTAAATGATAGCTGAAACCATGTGAAACCCGTTTCATGTTCGATGACATCAGACTCTTTGGTGGTCGTGATTTCGTTGATTCGTTCCAGGGTGTCGCAATGGAAAGCCACCAAGGTCACCATTCTTGATCTAGGAAAATCAAAGTCATGATTTATCTCTCTCTCTCTCTCTCGATCTATGTATATATATATATACATGATCTAACTAAAAGTAAATATAAAACATATGTAATCATGACATATGTATATATATATTGTATTTTTTAATGGTATTTACAGTGTTTTGGAAGGGTGATACATCTTTTATTATTCAATGCAACCATATGTCGTCAACTCCCCAATCCTCACTTTTGGGGGTCGGTGTCCTTGGATCTTCTCCAAGAGTTTCTCTGTGCGTTCCTCAGCGTGCGTCGACTAGATTTCAGTGGCGACGTGAGCTGGGTAATAACTGATGTTTATGATGCAATAAACTGATGTTTACTGGTAATAACTAAAAAATAAGATCAAATTTGGGATTGGTTGAGTAGTTGGTCCACTATCCTGTAGTTGAATATATATATAATATAATATATATATAATTATGTATACCATGATGTTTAAAGACGTCTGCCTATCAAATCATAGAAAACGAACTAAAACTCGAAGTGCAGCCTTGAAATCCATCCAGATGCGGAGATCAAAATTCTGGTACCGTGGTGTGAAAAACAACGGAGCCCCGTGTGTTTGACGCGCTGCACTCTGCTGTGAGCTATGTATGTGTTTGTGTATGTATTCACGCTGTTCATGGAGGCAGCTATCTATGTCTCTATCTATGTCTCTATGTCTCTATACAGACACTAGCTATTTTGTGCAATATCTGGGTGACAGTATATACAGGTAGCCAGCAATCACTGAGACTGACTCCAGATGATCAGTTCATACAAGAGTCAAGAGATCGTATGTGTACACATGTGTATAATATTGCATAATTGTATATATATATGCATATGTTTCAAGAACCACATCTGTTGTCTAAAGCCAACAAAATCATACACGACGTTTAATGATATGAGATTACAACAACATTGGAATCAGGGTGTTTTCTCATGTTGCAGGCTGCAGGTTACGGTAGCCGTACAGGCACGAAAGGAACCTGGTGAGATATCATCTCTGCCAAATTTCATATACCGTAGCTATGTCAAACTTCCAGAGGGTAAAGAATCGGAAACTTGGCTCAAATGAGTCGGCCACTTGGTTTTTCTCCAACCAGCCGATCATCCAAAATCTCCAAAACCCAAGTCATGTTCTCTCCCAAAATCCCGTTGGGTGTCTCCAAAATTCAGGTACCCGGTACCCAACGCCTCATGTATATGTAATCATAATATGTTCGATTAAAATCATTTAAAATCACCCTCTTTTGAGTATATCCCATTTTTACACGCCCAAACTCATATTGTTGGTAAAATAGCCTACGAAATCCCAATGACATTCCCATTCCAATTGGTAAAAAGCATTGTATTTCCCAGTCCAACATCCCTGGGCCTTCCCACCCCCGCGGCAGCACGTTCATCCCTGAGCCAGGGCTGTTAGTCAATAAGGTGACCTCACAGTGCTTGTAATAGACACAATAAACATCCAATACTTTACCATCATATCCTCCCCACTGTATAATTATATATATAACATGAAAAAAGAACATTGTATCTCCGTTTCTGGTAAACTCCGTACAGTCAACTCCTGCATTTACAATCAATACATCAACTTTTTCGTGAACACATGTGAACACTGTATATATAATATATATATATATATAATATCGTGAACACATGTGAACACTGAATATCCCATCACTAATGTCCCCATGGGTTTTTGATGAAAAAATTGCCCAAGCTTGGGGGCATCCCAAGCCCATCCCCAGCCCATCCCCGGCCTCCTCCGAGGCCTCTCCGAGGTCTGCCGCTCCTGGCGCCGCGGCGAGGCCTCGGCGTTGCGGCGCTCGGCGTTGCGGCCCTCGCGGTCCTTGCGGTCCTTGCGGCGCTCGCCGCGGTCACCGCGATCGCGGGCCTCCCCAGGGATGAGATGGGTCAAAACCCTGGTACCCCTGGTGAACCCCAAGTCATAGCTGGGATTTATGGATGTGAATAACCCACTAAAAATGTAATAGGTATTGACACCCATGTGACTGTGATGATTTTTAGAGATTTGATCTGGTGATGCCTTCTCCCTGATCAAGAGTTGGGATTCGAGATATGCCGCAGAAAGTATCAAGCAATCATGAAGCGGGATTTGGGCCAGACAAATCTATGAAAATGGTGTTCAAGCATGTCTTGACCATGCTTGAAGCAAGATTCATGGAAATCTCACAACCAAAACCGTCGAGTTTTGTAACGCAACCATGGTAACCATAGGGCGCTAGGGATGTGTGTTGGATCCGGTGAAGTGATGGAATCCTTCAAAATCCTTAAAACATGTTGTTTTTTTCATGCAAATGTCTATCTGGTCCTGGTCAAGCTCAATGAACTTGAGTTCCCTATCCCCAAACTCTCTTTGGATCCATCATCCCAAATCAGGATCCAAACTACACGAAATATGTGAAAGCTCGGACCAGGTTTGATAAAGGTAAGGTGGTGCCCCAGTTATGTTTGTTGGTTTATAGCCCCCATTAACTATAAATGTGTATATTATATATGCTATTTATATTTTATATTATATATATTATGTATATCATATCTATCATAAACCTTAGTTGTTGAAATTTCTAAACCAACTTGGCCAAGTGAATCACCACCTTGTACCCCTGCGGCCCATGGCAACAGGGAAAGCCGGTCCCCATCCGGGTCCACCTCAGCCCGCCGTCTCTCGCGACTGCGTTCCCTGGCACGGTGAAGGGACGGATCAACTAGTTGTTGTATTCTGTTGTATATCAAATAAATACTAGTAAGGCACATAAATTTATAATCAGTCATATATAATCATATATAATCATCCTGGAGATGATAGAATATGACGATTTCAAGAAAAAACATCGCTAGAATATGGGACATAAAATCCAGGTTCAGGATGATAAAACAATGATTTCCCACAGTGAGGTCGTTATAGTTTATCCATCTAAATGAACATACAAGATGTTTTTCAAGGAATTTATCAACGCATGGCGAATGCATGCCAATGATGTATTTGGCGTTGATGGGCAGTCAAGTCACAACATGGAAATTGATATGATGGATATAGATGCTAGTAATTAGCATTGTTGGCGCTTGCTGTAAGTGGGGGGATGAGTGGATTAAGTGGGGAAATCACATGGGATTGCTGGCTTCTCCCGGCGTACCCGGACTTTCACATCCAGCTACTGGCAGCTACTGGCAGCTACTGGCAGCTACTGGGTGTTCATCCCACTGAATGAAGTAGCATAGGTTCTGTCCCTCAGATTTTGGAGACATTTAAGTGGATCTTGCACTTCAACTGAGCACTCAAGACAGAAAAATGAAAAAGGGAAAGGTATGAACAAGACGAAGATTTGTACAGTTGAAAGCCCAAGCACATTATTTCGGATTCTGGATGGTTCATCCTTTTTATGGACTGAAACCTCAAAAGATTCCAGGCAAGGGTCATTTGGGCAAGTTGAATTCTTCGATGTTGTTTACTCTCCAGTAGTCAAAAACGGTCTTGGAAAACCACCCCTTTGTAAATTAAATGACGTTCCTATAAAAAGTGAGCGTTTCCCGTTGCGAGGTTAGGTTGCGGGAAGGTACAATTTTATATACTAAACCAAATAACAACTTAACAACCCTCCAAGTTGGGAGTTTTCAACCCCCATTTGAGGTAAAGCTTTTACATCAACTCCGGAGGCTTTCTGGTTCGATATACCAGATATACCCAGGTGGGATCATGGTCCCCACCATATATAAAAACCACGATGAAATTCCCATCGTTGGTGGCTTAAACCACCGAAATTGATCCCAGAAGAAATACAAAAAATCCATCAAAATTCCATATAAAGTCACATTTTTTTTCACAACATCCAATAGGATTCCCAGAAAATCCCATAATATGGCAGTGTGTCAAAACCTTGTACCCCTTCTGTTCACATCAAAATAGCTGGGATTTATGGATGTTCATCCCCCTAAAAATGGTATGTATAGGTATTGATCCATAGCCATTTGATGGTTGGAAAAAGTATGATACCAATTACGAATGGATTCTCATGAAACTTTCCAGTTATAGATTCCGGATGAGTTTTCCTGGAAATATGTTGGGTGATGTTGGGTGATATTCCCATAGCCATATCACTGTGTTTTTTGTTGCCAACGTTGCTTCACTCTCCGCTTCCGAAAGGCCTCTGATGTCTCCTTTGACGGGACCGAGAGCGATGCTCCCGTGGCTCCCGTTGTTCCCGTTCTCGCTCGGCACCTCTCCTGCCCAAAGGGTCCAGTAAGTGACATGGGGATGTCCATGGAGGATCCCCAAAATGGATGGTTTATACATGTTTATACATGTTTATATTATAAATGAAACATCCTACGATTTTAAAGGATTTTTTTTAGGGGTATCCCCATTCTAGGTTTCACCTCCTTATAGAACCATAGAAATAGGGGCCCCATATACCAACTTAGTGTTTCTTATATCACCATGGTAATTATTACACAATTTTGTAATCGTTTGCTGATTATGGTTGTCGTATGTCATGTTCTCTGCTTCGCGAAAAACCCTAGGATTGAACTACCCATCCAAAGTTGGGGATACTTTTATCACCAAAATATTACTATTTTATGATCGGAATGGATACCTTGTCTATCATTTTTTTTGGGAAATGCGGATTGAGTCAGGGAAAAATGATGCTACCAACATATTGAATGAGGATTTGGAACCAGAACAAGTGTCGGTGCTTTGAAACCAAGAAGAATCGTGATGTTAGCTTAGCCAACACAATGTGGAATTGAAACCAGGAAACATGGTGATCTTAACTAATTAGCAAAACTTCAACCAGGACATACGGAATATTCAACAAACAAAGGTGTTGTACCCTCTTGTAATCTGACACTTGACGATGAAAACGAAATGCAAGTTGACAAAATCATACACAATCAAAAAAAACAAAGAAGTACATCATCTATCTAAATGCGCAACATGTGAGATTTGCCATTCCCAGGTTACATTACCAGTGTCACACGGTGGCGAATGTTTGATGGGTTGCTTACCCATACTGTATCTTACTACGAAGAGCGAATTTGCCATGCGGATCTTTGGTTTCTGCGATATTTTGCGATCCTACACTGCGTATAGAGTGAGTCTGGATGTTGCATACCTTTTTACCCGAAAACCTGCTGTGAACATCTGGGGGTCTGTGACTAATGATCCTTCAAAAACCTTTGTGCCTCCTGGTAATTCGTGATCACTCCCAAACACTTCAGGCTATGGCGAGGTCATTGTCGCGAAACAGACCCACAATTGGAAATCTATGACTGGTTGGATGTCTCAACCCATCCCCAAAAATCTCGCTAATGTGGATCATCATCCCAAATAGTGAGAAGTCTATAAGGTGGATAAGGTGGAAAATACAACAAATCTGTGAAACAACATGAACCCTCCAGATTCAGTTTACCCTCCGGTCATGTGGCCGGGAAATCAGCCATGGAGGTCTCGTTGGTCAAATCATCGAGCCAAATAATGGAGGTTTCCAATCCATGGGGGTTTCCCCAGTCATCCTCCATTTAAATCATTTTTGTCGATAGGATTTTCCGAAATAAACATCATAAAGGATTTTCCCATGGAAATAAAATGAAATAAACCATCCAGCGAGTTTGGGGTATCCCCATGACTATGGACACTCCCATATCACTTCCCTATTGGTTAATGCTGAACTCCCACGAAAAAAACTCGCCGGACTTTCCCGGAAGGCGACTCGCCGGCGACCTGCGATCCCGCGTCTCCCGCGTCTCTCGCTCAGGTGCTCGCCTGGTTGGGATCCCCTACCAATCTCTGGTTGATTATTGAGGATTATGATACCCTCTGGTAATTTAACATAGCTATTGAAAATGGCCCATTTATAGTTGATTTACTTATTAAAGATGGTGAATTTTCATAGCTATGTTAGTTTACCAGAGGGTAATTAGAATGAGATTGCGGATCATTCTCGATAGTTTTGTATTCACCGACCCACCATCATTACAGTGACCTCGCAGTGCGGGAGAGCGAAAAATACATCATTCAGATGGTTGATTATTTCCGAATATGTCCGATCTGAGATAAAAAGGTCATCAGGGTTACACCAGGATTTTTGACTTGGTCACCTATCTTCTCAGATAACTGATTACCATGAGGGATAGTGAAAGATAGTGAACCCGATCTTTTGAGATGGGATCCCAATGGTTGATACAGGATTGTTCATTGTGGATTCCCCATTCGGGTGACTCGTGAGGTGAAACTTTCAACCAGTTAAAATATGTTAAAAGATGTTAAAATGATGTCGTCTTGCTGGTGGTTAAAACACCCATCCCAAACATGTTGCGTATTCCACATCCCCCATTGGTCGTTTCTTTGGGGCAGGACGAATTCATGGGCAAGATCTGGTACCACAACAGGGTCTTCTATGGTCATCTATGGTCATCTATGGTCATTTGGTACCCTGCATGCTACGGTCATTCAATCCCAGTTGAACAAGTTGAACGGTCGTTCTTTTTTCTCCATTGGGTTGCACTTTTGCACTTGCAGTACTCATAACTACATGTCAACCACTGCACCGTTGATGCCAGAAGTGCATGGTCCACTGGTACAGCCTTCCCCAGCTGAACAACCTGCGGTCGCTTTGGGTTTTCCATGTCAACTCCGAATGAAATAAACGGTTACTATTCATTGAGGGGCAACAATCATAATTAGTTCACATCCACCCTGCCTGTGCATCGCTTCCCTTCGACCTGCTGGAAATCAACACTGATGGGCTACTACAAACAAAATACAAACAAAAACATAACAACAAAACAACAATAACAAATCCTAACAACCTACTATTAATAAAACCAATAACATAAACCATAACAAGCTCATCATATCAACCCATCTCATCCGTCTCATCCGTAAAAATTATATAATATAATCATCATAATTGTATTGAATAATTTTCATCAAAGCATATACAAATATACATCATCTTACCTTATCTATTTCATAGGTGTTCTTTCTAGAAAACTTAATTGCTTGAAATAGTCCTAGAAAATAATTGCAACATAAATTTAATAGAATTATTTTATCAATTTTATGGGGATAACCAACATAATTTTCATAACCATTTATCAGGAAGATTATGGGATTAATTACCACAGTCTCCCCCTATAGGGGAAGCCTCAGCCCCCAGCCAATATACTATCCGACCCCCCAGCATACATACCAGCATACATACAAACTAGCATATCACAACAGCATCACATCTTTCATTACCGCAATTGCCATGCCCAAACCGCCCTTCATGAACTTGTTGATAACCATGTCTTCTTAACCTCAGTGCGATGTAAATGGCACAGTAATCCAAACTTTTGAGGCGAAATGGAGTGAAAAGGATTGTGTGTGTGTGTGTGTCCATACTTGTTTGTGCCAGTCTTCTCAAGTTTTTGGAAGGGTTTGTCTTTGTATCAGGCATGCATGCACTGAATGTCAAGCTTTTGAGGGCTCACTGGCATCAATGCTCTATTGAAGCAATGTCCTATTCCTACTTGACACCCTGAAACCTTGCTACCTACAGACCTTGTCAATCATAAAAGCATCAGCCAAGAGCCCTGTTTTGCAAGTCGCCCTGGTGGCGAAGCAAGCGTTCTCACGCACTTTCTTCGTTGCCAAAATTGGCGAGCAAATGGCGTGATGAAAGTGATGCCTGTCTCAACGGGTGAATTCGCCGGGTCCGTCATAATCTTGTGCCGTCTCTTTTCTCCAGGGCCCAGGACCATGCCCATCATGATGATGATGAAGATTTTTTTCATGATACCCGACATGTTTCCAGCTCGTGTTTTGCGAGTAACCCGCGATGCCCGTGCTGTTGGTGTCTGCAGCTCCAGCGCTCAATGCAAGGATGATGAATCCGTTTTGTCGCTTGCCTCATCATGAGGCAAGCGACAAAACGGATGTGCGCCATGAACATGCCGACACCCCTAAGCTAAAAAGCGTGCCCGAGTGGTTTGAGCAAAAGATGCTGAAAAATGACACAAAATTCCAAGCTCAAACTGAAAGAGCTAATTTCTGTAGCTTTCCAATTGAGAATGTTAAAGGTGCTCAAATTGAAACAAATTCCAAGGTCAGGCTCTCCAAGAACATGTGGCTTCAAACCTCCAACTGACATGTTCCCAACAGCTGAGCGCCCCGACAACAGGATGCAGAAGAGATTGATGACAAAGCCAAGGCGAGGAAGGGCAAAGGAATCAAATCACCTCAATTCCTCAACTATGACTTGACTATAGCCCTATATGTGGAAAACTCCGAAGTGGACAGGTAGAACCATTTCCCGAAGAAGATTGGCCAATTTAGTATGATCTCTGGTTGTTTCGTTCGATTTTTCATTTGGTGCTTGGTTCCTTTGCACTGGAAACAACCTTCGCCAAGGCTACTACGCCCGGCCTACACGCTTGATGGGTTTTGTTGGAAGGGTGCCTATGTGTGTTTTTCTGCTAATGCCTGCGTTCAAGGTGCTTTCCCGGTTGCACAAAGTGTCATTATGTTTCATTATGTCTGTATATTGTAACCTACGCAAAGAGTCGCCGCAAAAATAGATATCACCGCATCCGCATGTGCCTTTGCAAGGCTTCGCGCGCCACTGTGTACATTGGAGATGTTTTTTTTTGTAGCAAAAATTGGAGTTTAAAAAAAGGGAAATTGGGAACTCCAGTTTTAGAGAAATGAAATGTTGTCTTTATAGAAAAAAATGCATCCACTCAAAAAAACGGTGTTCAAGTGGGCAGTTAGGGGTGATCAAACGACAAATCATTGTGTGGATGCCGTAAACCTTCGTAGCAGTTGTTTGTCAACCATGGTTCTAACACAAGTGCGCATCACAACAGGTCACAACATAGTACATGACATATAGAATTACGTAGATAATTCTGTGTATATATATAATAATATATAAATAAATATCATTATATATATATATATGTATGATGTACAGTATACATCTATACAATACGCATTTAAAACCTACATATCTACGGGGTAACCATGGATCAACATCCCAGGAACTCATGGCCTTCCTCACGATGCCGGCGCCTCGGGAGATGGCGATAACTCGCCCGTGTGTAGGATAATGGGGATATTGCATGATATTATGATATTCCATATCATTCCATATATAATTTTGTAACCTGGTTTTGTTTAGTCCATGATTTTTGTATAAATGATAGTCAAAAGATATTAACAGTATTTGTTCATTTCTTAACCTCAAAAGTTCGGTCCTTTTGGGACAGTTATGTACCCCGATCCTAATCATCATTATAATCACGTCGCTATGAGGTTTTCATCAAATTTATCCAGATGATGTGTTATTGGTTAACATGGATAAACTATAGAAAATTCAATTTTCCATAAATTATCCATGTATCCATTGGATTTATCCAATAATTTCTCAATGGAAAACCATGGAAAATTCCAACATGTGGCAAATCCCAGGTACAACGTAAATGGATTTCAAGTCATCTCATCTAGGGACTATATGAAGTTATGTAGAGGTTAATACGGGTATGTACGGGTTGAAGACCACCAAGTACAGCAGTTGAAACGGTTTGGAACGGTTTCGGGCTACTACCTAGTAAGTACTATGATACGGTTTGAAACGGCTTCGGATTATTTGCTAATTAGCCATACTTAGAAACTATTTGAAACTATTTGGAGTGTTTGCCAGAGCGAAGTAGCAAGTAGCAGGAAACGGTTTGAAACGGTTTCGGACTATTACCTAGAAAGTAGTCGGAAACGGCTTGAAACGGTTTCTGTGATACTCTTATTCTGCTTTAAATCATCAAACAAAACATTATACTAATAATGATACATGTAACTCAAGGTGAGAAATATAGACACTGATTATGTTATAGTATGCAAACATATGAAAACTGTTTACAGACTGAGTAGTGAGAAAGTAACAGGGCCTGATTCTGAGATAAGGAGTCAATGAACATAGAACGAAAGAGAATGAAGAACGCCTGCACCAACAGCCTGGCAGCCTTTCTCTCTTGGTGAGGACATGGTTCACTTGTGTGGGGTAATCTCTGGACTTCGAGCGATTGACTGCTATCCTTGTCCAATGGTTGGGATTGGTAAAATTTTAAATAGTTTCTGGGCTTGGGGCCCAGATTAAGAACTCGTGTCTGGGAGTTAAGAAATAGTTTCTTGGATTATCTTGGATTCAAGAAATAGTTTCTGGGATTTAAGACATAGTTTCTAGGATTTAAGAAATAGCTTCTGGGAAAATAAAGTTTCTATTAGTTTCTAGGATTTAAGAAATAGTTTCTGGGATTTACGTAATAGTTTCCTTTGGTTAAGCTGGTAGGCTCCCGAAGAAACCGGGCTCCCCAGCCTCCCCGACAGACCCGGACAGATAGAGAAAAAGTTCAAGCACACCCCAGTCTCGACTCTTGGGGGAAATCCCTGACTTGGGTATCCTCTGAGGTGTCAAAAATGCCAAGTGGCAAAACCCGGCTAACAACATCCGCCAACTCACCCGCAAAGGCTATCAGCCACATGGGTTTTGTGTGGAGAACATTTTTTTTGGATCCCACAACTTGAAGGTATCGCGACGTATTCGCAATGTTGTATGGCGCATTTGGGACGAAGTGCATTGGGCACAGAGTATGCCATGCTTTTGCTGTTGTTCGATACACACCCTTTCCTCGATTGAAAAAGCATTACAACTGGCATGATGTGATAGTACTCCCACTTGGATGCTAGATGGTTTCAAATTTCAAGCGTCAACAGTTTCACTGTGGTGAACCTCGGGTGAAGGAGGCGCTAGTACAATTGAACTGGCATGTGGGGTAAAGACATTGGTTCTTTCTCACCACCAACTACTATTGGCAAATGACTGTTCCAAGATTGAAATAGGTTACCTCATAACATGGTCAGTAACAATTTTCACTTGCATCTATTACCCTTTGATTTAAGTAATGGTTCCTGGTAAATCAACATGATTTAGCAAATTGTTTCTACATTTTCTACTTTGCTTAGCAATTGGTTTTACATATTCTGCTTATCTAGCAAATGGTTTCTACCTGTGCAAGAAATAGTTTCTGAATTTTACAGAAATGGCAAATAGAGAAGCCAACGCACTTCACACATATGATATACTGTATTATATTTGGATCATTTCATTGGGAGTGTTTGAGCCTCGATCTTCACCAATGTGCGACGACAAATCACAATAGTCAATCGTCCATATTGGGAGCAGGAAACCAAGAGTGAAGTTTATCTAAACATCAAACAAACAATAAACAACGTGTTCTTTCGCACTGATGCCTATCTTGAAAAACCGATCATCCTGTTTCCTGAGATGGTTTTCCTTCTTTTACCAGCAAATGATCTCAACATTTAGGGCCTCAACCCAGGATGGTGCCTAATTATTGTAACATTGTAGAACCATTTGGGCGACTTGGGAAAACACCAATTGACTGGGAATTGGGACGCAAGACCCTACTTCCATTGTGAGGAATCCACAATCAGATTTCAGAAACAGCAGATTTTGGTCTTGAGCGATTTAATCCCTCCCAAACATATATATATATATAAAGCATGTCCACCCGTCACGTTCCAGTAAGGCTATCTGAAAAAAAAACATAGTTCAGTTCAGTTAGTTCAAAGATGTTCAAATCAGTTGTAAGAAACATACGTATAAGAAATGGTTTCAAAAACATAGTTCAAAACTGGTATTGATGGTAACCCACAAATGATGGCTGGCATCATAGTACAAACATCATCATGTTTACCAGAGGGCAAATCCCATTAGATGACCATGAAACCACCATCAAATCCCATTAAACCACCATAAAATCCAATAAAATCTCATTAAATCCCATGAAATCAATCAATCCTTCACCCATCCAACTTCCAACCCATCCGTTCCCATCGTTGTTCTTCAACGCCAAGGCACGAGTGTTCGCGCTGCCGACGTCCCGTTGGCGCCTTGGGGGGCAACAAAAATCCAGGGACCATAATAATAATAATGATGATAATAATAATAATCATCATCATCATCGAAGGAAGTTTAGAAGTCAAAATTCCGACAATATGGACAGATGAAAAGCAGAGTAGGGGAGAGGCAGAGAGAAGAGGAAGATTAGAAGAGAGAAGATGAGAAGAGAAAGAGTCAGAAGAAAGAAGATACAGATGCGCGAAAAGGTAGGAAAAGTCGCGAAACACTGTGTTTTTCCAATGATTTGTGGCTCAGGAGGGTCGAAAAGTAGGCTCGCTAAAGCGGCGGGTGCGGAGCCAGCTGGTCACAGGAGCGATGAAAAATTGCACGCCGTTGTGGCGCGAAGCACATTTCCAAGTCAAAAGGTACAAAACACCTCAGCGTCGGATGACTTTTGGAAGTTGCGATGTCGAAAAAGTGCACGCCGTTGTGGCGCGAAGCACATTTCCAAGTCAAAATGTACAAAGCACCTCAGCTTCGGACCACTTTTGGAAGTTGCGATGTCGAAAAAGTGCACGCCGTTGTGGCGCGAAGCACATTTCCAAGTCAAAATGTAGAAAACACCTCAGCTTCGGACCACTTTTGGAAGTTGAGATGTTGAAAAAGTGCACGCCGTTGTGGCGCGAAGCACATTTCCAAGTCAAAAGTGTTAAAAACTGACGGTCTCGGACCACTTTTGGAGGTTCAGATGTCGAAAAAGTGTCAAAAAAGTGCACGCCGTTGTGGCGCGAAGCACATTTCGAAGTCACAAGTGTAAACAACTGAGGGTTTTGAGCCTTTTTTGACTTGAAGATGTCGAAAAAGTAGACACTGATTAACTTAACTAACTTAACTAACTTCACTAACTTAACTACCCTAACTTCGACGACAACAGCAACAGCAACAGCAACAACAACAACAACAACAACAACACCAACCACAACCACAACAACAACAACACCAACCACAACAACTACAACAACTACAACTACAACAACTACACGACAACTACAACTAGAACTACAACTACAACAACTACTACAACAACAACAGCAACAACAACACCAACAACAGCAACAACTACAACTACAACTACAACTACACAACAACTACAACTAGAACAACTACACGACAACTACAACTAGAACTACAACTACAACTGCTACTACAACAACAGCAACAACAACAACAACAGCAACAACTACAACTACAACTACACAACAACTACAACTAGAACTACAACTACGACAACTACAGCTACAACAACAACAACAACAACTACTACAACTACAACTACAACAACAACAACTACTACTACTACTACTGCAACAACAACAACTACAACTACAACAACTACAACAACTACAACAACTACAACAACAACTACTACTACTACTACTGCAACAACAACAACAACTACAACAACTACAACAACTACAACAACTACAACAACAACTACTACTACTACTACTACACTACACAACAACTACAACCACACAACAACTACAGCTACAACTACAACAACAACTACAACTACAACAACTACAACTACAACTACAACTACAAAACAACTACATCTACAACTATATGACTGCAACTACACTACACTAATTACATTACACCACAACTACAACTCCACTACGCTACAACTACAACTACAGTTGCAGTACATCACACAACATCCAGCAGTTGTGGGTGAGGTGACCACTGCAACCATTGCAACCATTCCAGCAAACACAACTCCAACCACCTTTCGGTCAATCAGTGGATTCGCTCTGCCATCCGTGATTCACAACAACCAACGTCTCCTATAGGTTTCCTATTCTGAAACTTCCGCCACCGCCTTGTGCGGTACTACTGGTAATAATAATAAGAATAATAATAATCATAATAATATATATATATGTATATATATATATTTATGTATATATATATATATGTATATATATATATATGTATATATGTATATATGTATATATGTATATATATATGTATATATGTATATATGTATATATGTATATATACACATTACTTCCAGTTGCCCTCATTTCCTCTGATGCCACTAGTTTGGTCTCATGAAATCACATCCATGGTGAATGGCGGCCCAAAAACAGATCAGTGGATCGGACTACTCATCCCGAGCTGTCGGTCGAAACCTTCTTGTCTTGCGCATCTTGCCATGTTTCTGAACTAAACCTTTAGCTTTAAATAATAAAACAAAACATACTACTTTGAAAGCTAAGCTTTTTTCAAGTTTCAAGCTGTTGATCAACATTTTGCATGGGATCGATCATCTGTACCTGGGAGAATGTTTACACTGCAATAATCCACCAACCTGAAATTTTGGGTGATTTTGGGATGACCCCAACCATGAACAACCCCCATCACCTCGGCGTTTCAACCATCCCATCACCTCGGCCTCCCACCCGTCGCTCCGTGCGCTCCGTGTCGCGCCGGTCCCTAGAGGATGCCCGAGTTGCCATGGCAAAAACACTCAGCTAATCCAAAATATGTGAGAAATATATGGTAATATATGGTAATATATGGTAATATATGGTATTATAGATAGGTAATATATTATATGGTAATCCAAAAATGGGAGCTTGTTGGCTTTAGGACAGTATTCAGGCATATCCACAGCAGACAAGGGGTCATGTTTGAGATCCCATTTGACAGGACATCTAAAGTATATACCTATACTCATCCCTGCCATGGCGGAGAGCATGAGGTTACAGCCTTTTCAATTTGAAAGATGGGCCTGTTCCCTTCTTTTACTGGGTAGCCTTGCCAGATTGAACTGGTAAAAACATCATTGTGACGATTGGGGCCGTTCATGGCATGGAATCACTAGATGGAACACCGTTGCGGTCTTCAAACTTGGGAAAAATGATCAACTGGTTTTTAAACGTCATCGACTGGTTCATAATTCGTCAAAAAAAGTTCCAAATGGATCATTCGTTACAAAAATGGCATAAACCATGGTGTACCCCCGAAATCTGCTGGTTTTTTGCCGTGAAAACATGCTCGGGCTATGGTCACCTCCGCCACTCCGCGCCTGGAAATTTGACCAGGACCTGCAGAAGGAATAGAGATATCACATGTTTACCCTCTGGTAATTTGTTATATAAGTTATATAGCTGTTGAAAATGGCAATTTACAGTTGATTTTCCCATTAAAAATGGTGATTTTCCATAGTTATGTTAGTTTACCAGAGGGTAACGGTTAAATCAACATGTTCGTAAAGCAATAGTGAACCATCCATCCCCAATTTTACTGGGTGTAAATCTTCAAAAAATGGCCGGTTTACGATTGCTTTACTAACTGACAGTTTGCAAGGCCAAAATAGAAAAGTTGGACATGTGGAAATGATGAGGTTCGATCCTTCTTGGACAGACCGGTGGCCAGAATCCAGCTTGTTCCCAAGTGGATTGCCATTTCCATCCATTTCCATGGTGACAGAGGCCTAAAAACCATGTTCAGTGGGAGATTCAAGAAAATCCAACCAATCCAACTCGAAGAAATTCAAACGAGTTTGTAATGAACATCATCCCTAAAGACAGGGTACTGGTATCCAAACTCATACACACCAACCAGAGATGTGTTATCATACTTATCCGACTTATCCCATAATTCTCCCAGATTATCCCATAATTATGGCTACAGGTCAAAACACACTGTACCATGGTGAACATGTAGATAGCTGGCAAATGTATGTAAATGGATGTTCATCCCCCGATCAATGCTATTTTATAAGATTCAACCACCCATACTGGGTTTGCCTCATCAATGTTTACCCAGGATCCATCAAAACCCCCGAATACGGGTCACATATTTCATAGTATATAATTTAGAAGTATAGCAGAAGTTGGTATCACTAGGATATAACTTTTGATTATATATATATTATATATATATAATATATAATTATATATGGAGGTTTCCTAAAATAGGGGTACCCCCATGACCATCAAAATAAACCATCCAGCGAGCTTGGGGTACTCCCATGACTAGTCAAACCACCATGACGAACCGCCTCGGCGCTCCGCTTTCGCCATTCCCCGACTGGGCCTGGCCGAAAGTTTCGTGGAAATGGGGTATACCCCAGGGACCCCAGTTTGTTAGCTAAGTTGACTTATAACTAGGTTAACTATGGTCTATAGGGGGTACCAGCTTGCAACTACCTGTAGGGGGGCCTCTTCCTGTACATGGCCATGTCAATGAGAAAAGTATCATGAATCACTGAAGAAACCAAGGGTATCCTATCTTTGATAAGAGCACAAAACCAGATGAATTGAGAAGGAACAACTTTGGAGTCGGCGCTCTTTTATTTGAGAGAGCTTTCAGGAGTTCCAGAAGGCACAAATGAATCTGTTCTGCGATTTTTCTGCATTGCTTTTGCAGTGGAATTCAATGGAATTCATCCTCCGGAGGCTACTCCTTAACTCCTTGCTTGAGCCCCAAATGTTCGCCCACACCCTCTGTTCGGTTCGCCTTCCACGCTCCTGGCAAAGGGTCGAGAAGTTTCTCACTGCTTTGTTGTTTCGGACCATATTTCAGACAATCGGAACCGTCATGCCAAATAGTGGGAGAAACATCAAGATATGTTAATTGAAACCACCAGTGATTCTCCCTGTCCAAGAATGGAACATGTCACAAGAGCACTGCGTTGTGCGATATGTTGCGATACCAATGTGGCACCTGGCCACGCAAGTGACCTGTTGGTGGAATGACATTTTCTTTGAAATGACCCAGAGGATTTGCCCCCACTTTGACTTGGGGATGAAAATCACTGCATATCTGGAAATATCTCGGTTCACAGGTGACAGTGAAGCGACTTCAAATTTGACTTAGAATCCTGCTACGGAGACCTCCTGGATTGACCAAATGTGAAGGGGCCGGGGAGGACAAATCTGCAGTATGCTGTATGT